>ML252647.1:4059-42815 GCA_005239495.1 Nicotiana undulata | reverse complement strand
AGGAATGCGATCGCATCTAAGCCCGACAGGGGTGTTTTTGTCCGCTTTTCATCCGAATTTTCTACCCACTATAAAAGGATTTACTTGGGTATTGTGGGTCATTCTCGTCTAGCTTTTGAAAAACATTCTCTCAAAAAAAATATTCTTCACCTTTTGGAAGTATTAGAGCAAGGAAGTGGTGGTTTGTAAGCATTCATGACACTATTCAATACTTGTTTTTGGTTATTTATGATGAGTAGCTAAACTTAAACACTGAGGTTGTGGACCCTAAATGGGTGTTATGTATTTGGGTATTTGCCATTGAATATATGCATAATGGGTAGTTGATATGTGTTTACTCTTCGTCTTATATTTCTTGTTAATGGTTGCAAACATTAACTAATGTCATAAATTTTATCTTAGCTTGGAAAAGCGGGTTAGAATTGGTAAGAGTAAATACCAAAAACTCGAGGCGTTAAACCTCGTTTAATAGAATCACTTAGGAATAAGTTGGTTTTATTTGGCAACAAGTGATTCGGATTTATTGCAACTCTTTTATATTTGGAAAAATCATAAAGAGGAAATACCATCTTAGTATTGGAAAATCTAGGATAGTTATCATAAGAATCATTTGCATATCAAGTACTTCCCATTAGAAATATATCATATTAATACCCACGTGCATTACACTTCATGAGAGGGGCCACAACCTTGGTTATTTTACCCATATTAATTACAACCTAAATTAGTTTCCCTTGTTACTACTCTTTCTTTAAAATAGTAAACTATCAATCCCCATTTTCTGGTTCACTAATGGAATAGAATTTCGATTTGAGTTAAGAACCACACTGACAAAGTAATATTTTCACACCTATTCCCTGTGGGATTCGACCCCAACCTTGTTGGGTTATTATATTTGACTTCGACCGCTTTACACTATTTTAAAAGTGTAATTTGAGCGTATCAAATTTTGGCGCCGTTGCCGGGGAATACGGTTTTGAAATTACTAGTTAGTGTGAACTTCACTTTATATCTTGTTCTATTCCATCACAAGTTGTTTGCTTTGTATTGGTGTCCCAGGTGACAATGGCCGAAATTTATGATGAAGAGGAGAATCCTTTCGCCGATATTGAGGAATACATCGATGACTCAAATGCAATCCTCCCACCGGCAGTGGGTGCATCAAACTTCAAAGTTGACCATGGGATGATCCTAATGCTCAAGGCAGAAGGATTGTTTCATAACTCTACTGATGATGACCCAACGCAACACCTAAGGAACTTCTTGGGTGTGTGCGCCATGCACAAGCAAAATAACATCACAGATGATGTATTAAGGTTACGGGTGTTCAAATATTCAATCGCGGGAGAGGCGAAGAAGTGGTTGCAAAACTTACCTCCTCAAACCATCACTACATGGCCCGAGCTTGTTCGAGCCTTTTTGGCAAACTGGTTCCCGGATAGCAAGAAATCTGAGCTTAGAGATAAGATATTCTTCTTCATGAGGATTGGGATAGGTTCAAGTTGTACATGGTGAGATCCCCGAACCATGGGTTCCCGGAACACATTTTGATGGAGAAATTTTACATGGGTTTGGACCCACTCTCCCAATCGATCGCAAAGAATGCCGCAGACGGATCTTTCATGGATAAATCATTTGCTAGAATTACCCAAATTCTAGATAAGATGGCTAAGCACAATCAAGCTTGGCATTCAGAAGACACAACTGGGGGAATCTCTTATGGGACTCCGTCCATTGCCAACATGGTCAAGGAAAATCAAGAGAGAGACCAATTGATTTCGGGCTTAGCCACAAATGTTGATGTCCTAACCAAGACGCTCAAGGAGAATCAAATGAAGAAAGTAAACATGGTAGAGGACACGCAATCCATGGGGAGTCAAGATTGGGAGGAAGCTAATTATGTGCAAAATTCTCAAGGTGGTTATCGCCAAAACAATAATTGGAGGCCAAACCCGCAAGGGCAAGGCCAACAAAATTGGCGCAATGACCAAGGCGGGCAAGGATCGTGGAACAACAACAACAATAATTATTCCAATAGGAGTTCCAATCCTTATGTACCACCTAGAGGACAATATTCCACTTCTTCACAATCGTCAAGCGAGTCTAAGATGGAAGGGATGCTAGAGCGAATTTTGCAAAATCAAGAGAAAAGTGATGCAACCATGAAGAACATGTCCGAAGTGGTGGGTTCACACACCGCTTCGATTCAAAAACTTGAAATGCAAATGAGGGACCTCTCAAGAGGACAAACCCCAAAGCAAAAAGGCAAACTTCCTAGTTACACGGTGGTATACCCAAAGGGCGGCCCAGGTGGGTCGACATCTCATTGCATGGCCATCACAACAAGGAGTGGAAAGGTACTCCAAGACAAGAGTGAGCAGGTGGTTGATGTTGAGCATGGGGATCTAGAAGAGGAATCACATAATGAGTTGTCGGAAGTAGTGGAAGTTGAAAAGGCTCCCTCAGAGGATGAGATTCAGAGGGAAAAGAAAGGGAAAGCAATGGAAAAGGCGAAGGAGACCCCAAAAGCTCCTCCACCAATTCCTAGGCCTAGCCCTCCATTTCCTCAAAGGCTTGTAAGGCGAGTGGATGATATGAAGTTCAAAAAATTTTATGAAATCTTGAAGCAATTGTCTGTTAATATTCCATTCTTGGAAGCCTTCCAAGAAATGCCGGGGTTCGCCAAATACTTGAAAGATTTGATGACAAAGAAAAGATCAACGAAAAATGAGGTGGTAAATTTGACTCACCGGGTTAGTTCAATAATTACTACATCAACTGTTGAAAGGAAGGGAGACCCGGGAGCTTTTACTATCCCATGTACCATTGGGCTAAGGGATTTTGCAAGAGCACTATGTGACAATGGTGCTAGTATAAATTTAATGCCTCTTGCTATCTACAAGCAAGCGGGATTGGGGTTGCCAAGACCAACTAGCATGCGCTTGCAAATGGCCGACCGAACTATAAAGAAGCCTGTGGGAATTGTTGATGATGTTCTAGTAAAGGTGGGGAAGTTCCTTCTTCCCGCCGACTTTGTCATTCTGGATTGTGCAGTCGACAAGGAGATTCCAATTATCCTCGGGAGACCATTCCTAGAAACAGGAAGAGCATTGATGGATTCGGAGCGACATGAAATCAAGTTCCGGGTAAATGATGAAGAGGTTACTTTCCAAGCAAGCAGGGGATTGAAATTGCCAAGTGCCTATGAAGGGATTTCGGTGATTGATGTGGTAGATGAGGTAGAGGATGCCGTTGAAATAAAACTGGTAGGAGAAAGCCTCCGTGAGGCCTTGGGAGCAATTTTGGTGAATTTCAATGTTGAAGACATTGAGGGTTATGCGGAGATGGTTAATGCATTGGAAGGTCGAGGGTCCTACACCTATGCACCGAAGAAGCTTTCTCTTGATCTAGAAAATCGTGTGATACCACCCGCCAAACCCTCAATCATGGAGCCACCACATCTAGAGCTCAAACCACTTCCAGCGAATTTGAGGTATGAATTTCTTGGTTCAAATACTACTTTACCCGTAATCGTGTCTTCTTCTTTGGATGATGTGCAGGTAGATGCATTGCTAAATGTCTTGCGAGAGCATCGGAAGGCAATTGGATGGACCATAGCAGATATTCGGGGAATTCCCGCCGGAATATGTGAACACAAAATTCAGCTAGAAGAAGGGAGCAAACCAAGCGTAGAGCACCAAAGGAGATTGAACCCCGTTATGCATGAGGTGGTCAAAAAAGAGATTATTAAATGGTTTGATGCCGGGGTTGTCTACCCAATTGCAGATAGTACGTGGGTAAGTCCAGTGCAATGCGTGCCTAAAAAAGGAGGCATGACGGTGGTCCACAATGAAAATAATGAACTTATTCCGACGAGGACGATCACCGGATGGAGGGTGTGCATGGACTACCGGAAGCTGAACAACGCTACTTGCAAAGATCATTTCCCTATGCCTTTTATTGATCAAATGCTTGATCGGCTAGCGGGAAGATCTTTTTATTGCTTCCTCGATGGATACTCCGGCTATAACCAAATCAACATCGCCTTGGAAGACCAAGAGAAGACAACCTTCACCTGTCCTTACGGCACTTTTGCTTTTAGCAGAATGCCATTCGGGTTGTGCAATGCCCCGGCCACTTTCCAGCGCTGTATGATGTCTATCTTCTCTGATATGGTGGAAGACTTCTTGGAAGTCTTCATGGACGATTTTTCTGTGGTGGGGGATTCATTCGAACATTGTCTTGACAACCTCCAACAAGTGCTAAAGAGGTGTGAAGAAACCAATCTTGTGCTAAACTGGGAAAAATGTCACTTCATGGTTGATGAAGGAATCGTATTGGGGCACAAAATTTCAAAGAAGGGCATTGAGGTCGACAGGGCAAAGATAGAAATCATCTCCAAACTTCCACCTCCAATTTCGGTGAAAGGCATCCGAAGTTTTCTTGGGCATGCAGGTTTCTACCGGCGTTTTATCAAGGATTTTTCAAAAATTGCAAATCCCATGTGCAAACTCCTTGAAAAAGACGCCAAGTTTGTTTTCAATGATGAATGTCTCAAAGCATTTGAGGAGCTTAAAGCAAAGCTCACCACGACCCCTATTATTGTCACACCGGATTGGTCTAAGCTTTTTGAGCTTATGTGTGACGCCAATGGTGTGGCTATTGGTGCGGTTCTGGGACAAAGGCACAACAAAATTCTCCATCCCATCTACTATGCAAGCAAAACTCTCAATGGAGTCCAAATGAACTACACAGTGACGGAGCAAGAGCTTCTTGCTATCGTCTATGCTTTTGAGAAGTTTCGAGCTTATCTTTTGGGATCCAAGGTAATTGTGTTTACGGATCATGCGGTGCTTCGCTATCTGATGGCGAAGAAAGATGCCAAGCCGAGATTAATCCGGTGGGTCCTTCTATTGCAAGAATTTGATTTCGAAGTCAAGGATCGAAAAGGAACTGAGAATCAAGTTGCGGACCACCTCTCTCGCATTGAAGAAAATGGGCGCCCGAAAGATGACTTGGACATTGATGATGCTTTCCCTGATGAGCATATTCTGGCATTAACTTCTTCATCGTCACCCTGGTATGCCGACATTGCAAACTATTTGGTGAGTGATTTTATTCCAGAGGGCTTGGAAAGTTATCAAAGGAAGAAATTTCTGAGGGATTGTCGTCAATACTATTGGGAGGAACCATTCCTGTTCTGCATCTGCACGGACAACATTATTAGACGGTGTGTCCCGGAAGAATAAGTAATGCCGATCCTAAAGGCATGTCATGACTCCCCAGTGGGAGGCCATCATGGAGCGAACCGGACAGCTGCAAAAGTGCTTGAATGTGGTTATTATTGGCCGACTCTCTATCATGATGCACACGAAATGGTAAAAGCTTGTGATTAATGCCAACGCCAAGGGTCCATCTCCAAGAGACACGAAATGCCAATGACCTTTGTCTTGGAGGTTGAAATCTTTGACGTATGGGGGATTGATTTTATGGGGCCGTTCGTTAGCTCTTGTGGGATGAAATATATTCTTGTGGCGGTGGACTATGTCTCCAAGTGGGTTGAAGCCGTTGCCTTGGCCAATAATGAAGCTAAGAGTGTAACCGCATTCTTGAAAAGACACATATTCACACGGTTTGGCACTCCAAGAGCAATTCTCAGTGATGGTGGATCTCATTTCTGCAACCGGGCTTTCAATAGCCTATTGGAGAAGTACGGCGTCAAGCACAAGGTAGCAACTCCCTATCATCCGCAGTCTAGTGGTCAAGTGGAAGTCTCCAACAGGGAGATAAAGAACATCCTAGCAAAAACTGTTAATGCGAACCGAACCGACTGGTCAAGGAAGCTGGATGATGCACTGTGGGCATACCGGACATCATATAAAACTCCTATAGGTACTTCTCCATACCGGCTAGTGTTTGGGAAAGCATGTCATCTGCCAGTGGATCTTGAGCACAAAGCCATGTGGGCACTCAAAAAGTTGAATCTAGATTGGGATGAAGCTGCAAATTGAAGACTAAATCAACTGAATGAGATGGAAGAATTTCGTTTCCATGCTTATGAGAGTGAATCTATGTACAAAGAGCGGATGAAAGTAATCCACGACAAGAAGATTATGAGACGGGAGTTTCACACTGCTGACTTAGTGTTGCTATTTAACTCTCGACTCAAACTCTTTCCATGTAAGCTCAAGTCTAAATGGTCTGGCCCTTTCAAAGTGGTAAGTGTCTCTCCCTGTGGTGCCGTAGAATTGGAAATAGGACGGACTCCGTACATTCAAGGTAAATGGCCAACGCATCAAGCACTACTTGGGTACCGACAGTGAAAAGCATGTGGTAGACCAATTGGCTCTACAAGACGGTGTTTGCCCTGCTGAGGGCTGATCCCCAACAAACACCCACTTCGTCGTGCCGCGACGTTAAATCAAGCGCTTCATGGGAGGCAACCCATGTGTGGTAACATTTCTGTTTTCTTTTATTATTCTTTCACCTCTTTACTGATTATCTGTCCTATACATAAATGTGGCTGTCGGAGCAAGGTTAACAAGCGTGTGAGTGCAGATGGCCAAACAAGCGCAAAACCAGAGTATGTGCCCCTGAACAAAAAAATTTGGGCCCAAATGCGACGCATATGCGATCGCATTTGAGACATGCTGTTCGCATATGCGCCGCAAACTTAAACAGAAAGTTCCCCAATTTGGACGTCTCATATGCGATCCATATGCCCATAATGCGATTCGCATTCGACATATGCGATCGCATATGAGACCGCATCTAGCACCAGGTAAGTCACTCATATACCGCCTTCATCTTCTTTTAAACACAAAACAAAAAAAAACAAACAAACAAAACAAAAAGGGGGCAGAGGTACAACAACGAGCCAAACACCAACGCACGGAGCAATAACTGAGGAATCACAAACGACTCTAATCCAACCTAAAATTCAGCTGGTAAGTCCTTCTTGTTCTCCCTCTCATGTGCATACCCGTTATGCCTATAAATGCAAAGGTAATTGTTAGTTTTGTAACCTAGGTTAACTGTTGGGCTCTTAAGAGCAATCCTCTGATTGAAATCGCACTGGGGGAGCAACTAGGGTAGTGATTCAAGTGGTAATTAGGATTGGGTGCTAGAAAATTGCAAAGAGAACCGCCATAGCTAAAGCTTGGTTTCAAACGTAGAGAAATGCGATCGCATTTCATAAATGCGGTCCGCAGTTGGGTCGCATATGCTAACCCTAAGCTGTTGTAGAAGATGAGTTATGCGACGCAGATGCGATCGCATATCACATTTGCGGACCGCATCTGTGTCGCACCCTTAGACAGTGTGCCCCTTTCCTGACCCCCATGGTGCGATTGAAATGCGATCGCATATTCACCTTTGCGGTGGAAGTGCGATCGCATATGAGCATTTCATTTTGCCCAACTTTGCAACGCGAGGCATATGCGAAACGCATCACATGAATGCAATCGCATATGCCATCGCATATGTTCTTCATTGTACATAGATGTGATGATGCGATGGAGATGCGGTTCGCATTGCTTATATGCGATCGCATTTCCGGTCGCATCAGGCCATTTTCAGACCAATGTGTTTCTTGCACTGTGTTTGATGCTTAGTTCTTCTCTCCACTCACACGCATCTTCTATTTTGCAGTCATGCCTCGCAAACACACAGTGTCCTCTGGAAAAAGACCAGCCTCAAGCAGGCAAGCACCTCCGCCCAAGCGGGCAAGACCAGCACCTCCCCAAGATACTGTTGAAAGCTCCTCCCAGTCTGATGAGGAGGATCTTGGGCCGGAGATAAATTTGGAAGCAGAGTTGAGGCGAAAGTCAGGGGATGACTACCAGATGCGGTTCCCGTTGCCCAACTCCAGAGAGATATACCGGGAAGGTCTCACTACTCGACAGATCCTTCCTGAGAAGAGACTCAGTCTGAACGGCCTCACGGAGCAATACCCTCACATCTTGGAGAACATCAAAACGAGGAATTGGGATTGTTTCACTGAACCCTTGGGAGAGTACAATGAAACGTGGGTGCGAGAGTTTTATGCTTCCTCCGCTGCCTCCCGATATGCCCAACACAAGAGAAACAAACTTTTTGCTGAGCAAGTTACTGTCCGAGGTGTTGAGGTCTCATGTAGTCAGGCAGCCATCCATGCCCAATACTTCTCCTTAGACAGCCCTAGCCAAGCCGAATATTAGACAAAGTTAGCTATCCGTGATGGATAAAGGGCTTGGGTTGCATCCGTAATTGCACGGGGGACCCCTGCTTGGATCAACCCTTCCCACAAAATATTCAAAGAGTGTATGAATTAGCGGTGTTTGATCCTTCTGATCCTGTTCTTGATCCAATGTGGAGACAGGGTATGTTCGGATCTAACTCGAGAAGGCCGGTTTTGGCTTACTTTTGTGTCCAATCGACTCATCCCCTCCAGGAACGAAACAACCATTAGCATTGAGAAAGCCATTCTCATTGCTTGTATCATGTCCGGCATTAGTGTTGATGTGGCTGACATTATTTTTCAACAAATGGGGATCAGGGTGTGGCAGAAGAAAAACTCCTACCCGTTTTCACACCTGATCGCTTCTTTATGCCGGAAAGCCAAGGTCCGTCTCATTCCTTCTTGTGATAGGTCGGCCAAGACCGACAAAGACATTGACATTACCAGAATTAGTGATGCCGGGCCCAAGCCAGCAGCAGCCCGCCCAGCCAGTCCAGTGCCCACTACAGAGGGAGAGCCCTCAGAGCCCCAGCATTCTGATCTACCCCCATCTGAGCCTTCTGCTACTCCATCCCAGATAGCTGCCGAAGTTGGTGCATCCTCTACCATTCCATGGCATATTCTCTCTCAGCTGGGTCGTCTAGCTCAGCACGCCAATGCCAAGGTCGACAAGCTTATGCGTGAGCTTCCATCTTTGATCCGGCAGGCCCTCACCCCTATTCAGTCGTCAGTGATTGTGCTCGAGGGTCGCCTCCATGAGCTTGAGGCACGTGTTGAGAAGGTAGAAAGAGGTGAGATTCGACACCTACCAGAGGTGCGGGCTGATGTGTCCACTCTGCAGACTGAGCTCAAAAAGATGCAGAGCATGGAGTTTGACTTTTCCTCCCTGCTACCCAAGGAAGGTGACCAGGGAGGCGATACTTCTGAGCCAGGACTAGGGATTGATTTCTCTACACTGATGACAGCCCCGGCAGCCCCTACTGTTACTCCTCCCCCACCCCCTCCACGTGTCATTTTCGACGATGCTTCTGAGTCAGGGGAGGAGTCGTCTGAGAAGTCTTCCTCGTCTGATGAGGAAGAGCAGGAGCAGGGCCCTCAGGAGAAGGGCAAGGGAGTGGCTGAGTTTTCGATTGCCACAGCCGCAGAGCCGACAGAGGAGGCACTTCTGCAGCTTGCCATTCAGAGATCTTTAGAGGACACAGGCACCCCGGCAGCAGCCCAGTCATCAGCAGCTGAGGGCAGCAGTTCCCACACGGCCACCACTCTGAATACTGAGTCCACAGATCTTCCCCCTCCGCCAGTAGCTGACATTCCTCCTGCTGAGCAGTCATCTGCTCCTGTTTCTGTGGTGGTTCAGGATCCCTCCCCCACACAGCGTGCCACATACTCCCATAGCGCTTAGAGCGCCCCAGGGAGCCCTTAACTCACTCTTTACATTCATATGTATTAGGGACAATGCATGATTTTTAGTTGGGGGTGGTGGCTGTTTTTGGATGATTAAACTTGATGTACTCTTTTGCTATAAAACTTGTTGTACTTTTTTTACTTGATGTATATACCCCTACTTCATGTATGAAGGCATTTTGTTTCATGTAATTGATGTTGTTGTTAAGTTGAGTCTCTTGTAGTTAGTAATGAATTCCCTTTGGTTTTTCTTCGCCGGGTTCTTTTCCAAAGGTGTAATAGTAGAACCATGGTGCTAGGATGAAACATAGTGACCGGTCAAGTGTAGGTATCTAGTCTCAAGCATGTATACCTGTGAATAATCCATATCCTCTCGATATTTATAAAAAAAAAAAAAAAAAAAAAAACAACACAAAATCAACTCTGTGAACTTGAGACTCACCTTTTGACATTATGTGTACGTGGAATTTTACTTGTAAATAATGAAAGCTCGAGGCGGCAAACCCTAACCCTTGAACCACAACCATGAAAACTAAACAGTCATGTGCCATGTGTGTTAGTTATAGTGTAAATCATTCTTGTGTATACTTCTGCTAGATAGAACTTGCCCAGTTGGTTTTTTGATGCTAATAATAAGTATATTGAGTTGGAGACATGACCTTAGGCAATCTTTGTGCTATTAAAGAAACCTAGTGTACCTTTCAAGCCGCCAAATGATGTATGAATACCACTAGTTCCCCAATTGAGCCTGTAGCCCATTTATTGGACAACTCATTACAAGCCTTTCCCGTTTTGAGAAGTAATTCCCTCTGTTGAACCCGTCCCCCCTTGAAGACTGAGAATGAGGCATAAAGCCTAAGTTGGGGGTGTGGTGGTATAATCGGAAATTGGATAGGTTGTACATTGAGTGTAGAACGTATACCTCATAAGATCAGTGGAAAAGTGTTCAAGTTCCCTAAAAAAAAAAAATGTGAAGGAACTTGTGGAGGTAGTTCTACGGTGGTAGTTAAGCACCAATAAGGCCATGAGGCCTAAAAGAAGCAATAGACACAAAAAAAAATGAAAAAAAAAGAGAAGTTGTGAGCAGTCTTCAAGGAGGGTGTAGTCACTTATACCCAAATAATTTCCTAACCATACCTAAGCCTGCATTACAACCCAAAAAGTCCTTATGGGATCTCCAACCGAATGTTCTTAAAATGGCGTCGAATTAAAATAAGGGCAAGCCTATGGCATGACATGTGGTAACACTTGAACTTCTTTGAGAGTGTGAGTGTCTTGTAAATAGTCCCGTTGCTGTCGATATTGGAAATATTGTGATTGGGGGACTTTCTTTCTTTCTGGTGAGGGCACATGTGCTGTAGAGTTAACAATAGTTGAGTTCTCGAGATTGGGTATAAGCACACTCGACTGAGGGTAACATTTTGTCAAGACGCTTGAGGCTCAAGGTTCATAAGTTGATTAAATTTCCTGTAGATAATGGTGACTGTCGAGGATTGGATGAAATACATGCTTGTAGTACTGACACCTAACACTGCCCGTGGTCATAGTTGTTTCCGGTCTTGTAGTTAGAGTCTAGGTTAAGGTTGAGTCATTTTAGTTGCTTGAGGACAAGCAAGAGTTTAAGTTGGGGGTGTTGATGTGCCGGAGAATTTCGGCACATTTAATACCATAGTGCTTAAACTATGGCTCGTTTCAAGAGCATTTACTCTTATTAATTATAGAATTTTGGTATTTTGCAGTACACAAGGTTTAAACACTCAAGACCATTCAAAAGAGAGTTAAAGAAGAGAAAAGAGGAGGAAAATGGTTGAATGCGATCGCATATGCAACATGCGAATCGCATTTCGAGCCTAGAGATCGCATACCGCAACAGAAAGTTGAGTCAAATTTAAGGAGTGAAATGCGGTCAAATGTGCTACTGCATATCTCAAATGCGAACCGCATTTTAATCGCATCACCATCTGATGCCTGAAGCTACACTGCAAATGCGACGCACGAATGCGATCGCACATCACTAATGCGGACCGCATATCTCAAATACGATGAACCTATGGGACCTAGGGTTTTGATATGCGGCGAAGAAAGTGAAGATGCGAATCACATCCCTGTTATGCGACAGGAATGCGATCGCATCTAAGCCCGACAGGGGTGTTTTTGTCCGCTTTTCACCCGAATTTTCTGCCCACTATAAAAGGATTTACTTGGGTATTGTGAGTCATTCTCGTCTAGCTTTTGAACAACATTCTCTCAAAAAAAATATTCTTCACCTTTTGGAAGTATTAGAGCAAGGAAGTGGTGGTTTGTAAGCATTCATGACACTATTCAATACTTGTTTTTGGTTATTTATGATGAGTAGCTAAACTTAAACACTGAGGTTGTGGACCCTAAATGGGTGTTATGTATTTGGGTATTTGCCATTGAATATATGCATAATGGGTAGTTGATATGTGTTTACTCTTCGTCTTATATTTCTTGTTAATGGTTGCAAACATTAACTTATGCCATAAATTTTATCTTAGCTTGGAAAAGCGGGTTAGAATTGGTAAGAGTAAATACCAAAAACTCGAGGCATTAAACCTCGTTTAATAGAATCACTTAGGAATAAGTTGGTTTTATTTGGCAACAAGTGATTCGGATTTATTGCAACTCTTTTATATTTAGAAAAATCATAAAGAGAAAATACCATCTTAGTATTGGAAAATCTAGGATAGTTATCATAAGAATCATTTGCATATCAAGTACTTCCCATTAGAAATATATCATATTGATACCCACGTGCATTACACTTCATGAGAGGGGCCACAACCTTGGTTATTTTACCCATATTAATTACAACATAAATTAGTCTCCCTTGTTACTACTCTTTCTTTAAAATATTAAACTATCAATCCCCATCTTCTCGTTCACTAATGGAATAGAATTTCGATTTCAGTTAAGAACCACACTGACAAAGTGATATTTTCACACCTATTTCCTGTGGGATTCGACCCCAACCTTGTTGGGTTATTATATTTGACTTCAACCGCTTTACACTATTTCAAAGTGTAATTTGAGGGTATCATCCGGCTGTGGGATCTGCACAACATAAAGAAGTGCAGGTGTAGCATCAGTACAACCGACCCCATGTACTGAGCAAGTGCCGAGCCTAACCCCAGTCAAAGTAGTGGCGAGGCTAGGCACGACAACGATAACCTACCTGTACAGTTCTACCAAAAATATAGCATTGAAGTAACAAATATTTAACAGATAAGCAAGTAATACGGGAACAAGTAAGGGGGCAACAAGTATGAAGCGAAATGAGATATCGAATACGATGAATAAAAAAATAAATGAATGGCACGACATCACCCTTCGTGCTTTTACTCTCTTCCTCACATTGCAATAATAAAATAACTGAATGAATGATATGAATGAATGGCACGGCATCACCCTTCGTGCTTTTACTCTCTTCCTCACATTGCAATAATAAAATAACTGAATGAATGATATGAATGAATGGCACGGCATCACCCTTCGTGCTTTTACTCTCTTCCTCACATTGCAATAATAAAATAACTGAATGAATGATATGAATGAATGGCACGGCATCACCCTTCGTGCTTTTACTCTCTTCCTCACATTGCAATAATAAAATAACTGAATGAATGATATGAATGAATGGCACGGCATCACCCTTCGTGCTTTTACTCTCTTCCTCACATTGCAATAATAAAATAACTGAATGAATGATATGAATGAATGGCACGGCATCACCCTTCGTGCTTTTACTCTCTTCCTCACATTGCAATAATAAAATAACTGAATGAATGATATGAATGAATGGCACGGCATCACCCTTCGTGCTTTACTCTCTGCCTCACATTGCAATACCAAATAAATGAATAATATGAATGAATGGCACGGCATCACCCTTTGTGCTTTACTCTCTTCCTCACCCAAGTAATATCAACAACAAATAACAACTTGGCAAGGAAATCAATTACCGATATTTCGATTCATAACCACCCGACATGGGGAATAACAACCAAAATCAACACATTTGCCTGGCAAAGGTCTCAACTATAACCAATTCCTTACGAGTTCATAACTTCCCAAAAGAACTACTTCATAGCACATTGATCATTGAGGTAATAACAAGTAATTAAGCAAAACGGACTCACGGGCATACTTGACATACAAGGCATAGGTACTCATCACCTCACATATGCATTGAACATGATAACACACATAGCACATAGGGCACAATACCTATTCCCTCACCAAAGTTAGGCAAGACACTTACCTCGGGTCCAAGAATAGCAACTCAAGCTTCTAATACCGCCTTTCCTTTTGAATTCAACTCCGAAACGACAATATCTAGACATAATTAACTTATTAACATCAATAATGAATCATTAATACAATCCCATAGCCTAAATATACAATTCCTAGCATTCATCCAAAAATACCAAAATTCGACCCCGGGCCTGCTTGGTCCAAACACGAGGCTCGGACCAAAACCCGATTACCCATACCCCCACGAGTTCAAATATATAATTTGTTTTGAAATCCAACCCCAAATTGAGGTTGAATTACCCAAAATCCCATAAACCCTAACTCTACCCAAAACCCCTAACTTCTACTTTGATTTTAGGATTTTAGGCCTAGATTCTAGTGGTTGTTGAAGAAAAATGAAAGAAAATGGAGTTGGAATCACTTACCTATGGAGCTATGGTGATGGAAATGTTCAAAATCGCCTAAGGGGGAAGTGGGGAAGAAGAGGTTTGAGAAGAAGTGGGTTAAATCCCGTATGGTATTCTGTTTTGGAGCTTTTAAAATAACTGGGCGAAAACGTCGTGGAAATGGGTCTGTGATCGCGGAGAGTCTGGTCCCTACACTCTGCGATCACGGCTGAAGGAATGCGATCGCGAAGAAGAACCTGGGACCCCTCCTCACTGCGATAGCGAACAAGTGACTGCGATCGCATAGCTCAAGGACTCCACCCTATGCGATCACGAACTAGACCTTTTGATCGCGAAGACTACCTAGCCAACCCCCCGCCCAGACCTCCTATACCTCTATGCGATCGCGGACAGTGCTATGCGATCGCATAGAGGAACTGACCTCCCCTTCAATGCAAGCCTATGCGATCGCAGAAGGACCTATGCGATCGCATAGAGCAAAATGCCAGACACCAGCAACAACTACTTCACACCAGATTTTTCTAACTTTTTGCGCTCCGATGCCTACCCGAAACTCACCCGAGCCCTCGGGGCTCAAAACCAATTACACACCCAACCTCATAAATATCCTACGGACTTATTCAAATAATTAAACCACCAAAATAACATAAAAAAAAGTGAATTAAACTCCAAAACTCATAGAATTTTCTTAAATTTCATAAAGCTCAATTATTCCAAATTTTGATCCGACACACGTCATATTAAGTCTGTTATACACCAAACTTTACAGATAACTCATATAACATATATTAAACTTGTTCCGGGCTCTGGAACCCTAATACGGCCCTGGTAACACAGATTTCAAATCAAATTCCATTTTCAAAAGTCTTTATTATTTTCAGAAAATAAGTTTCTTTAAAAATTCATTTCTCGGACTTGGGACCTCGGAATTCGATTCCGGGCATACGCCCAAGTCTCATATTTTCTTACGGACCCTTCGGGACCGTCAAATCACGAGTCCGGGTCCGTTTACCAAAAATGTTGACCAAAGTCAACTGTATTAAATTATTTACTGCAAATTCAACTTATTATCAAATTTTCGCATAAAGGCTTCTCGGCTACGCGCCCGGGCTGCGCACGCATATCGAGGTGAGATTAACGAAGGCTTTCGGGGCCTCGGAACACAGATTTAGCTAAATTTATAAAGGATGACCTTTTGGGTCATCACAAAAAACACCAGATTTTTCACTACTTATGCACCTCGTTAGCTACCCGAAACTCACCCAAGCCCTCGGGTCTCAAAATCAAAAACACACACGATTCCCAAATCATCCTACGGACTTATTTAAGCATTTAAATACCAAAATATCATCAAAATCAATGAATCAAACCTCAAAACTGATAGAATTTTCTTAAAACTTCATAAGGTTCAATTATTCTGACTTTGATCCGAAACACGTCATTTCAAGTCCGTTTTACACCAAATTTCACAGATAGCTCATATAACATATATTAAACCTGTTCTGGGCTCTGAAACCATAATATGGGCCCGGTAACACGGTTTTCACATAAATATTCATTTTCAAAAACCTTTATATTTTTTAGAAAACAATTTTCTTTAAAAATTCATTTATTGGGCTTGGGACTTCGGAATTCGATTCCGGGCATACGCCCAAGTCCCATATTTTCCTACGGACCTTCCGGGACAGTCAAATCACGGGTCCGGGTCCGTTACCAAAAATGTTGACCAAAGTCAACTTTAATCAATTAATTATTAAAAATTTCATTTTTATCAAGTTTTCACACAAAAGCTTCACAGCTACCTGCCCGGGCTGCGCACGCATATCAAGGTGAGATTAATTGAGGCTTTTGGGGCCTCAAAACACAGAGTTATAGGATGACCTTTTGGGTCATCACAATATAATAAGTCCTCCCATTACAATTGGTTTAGGATCAGAAACCAAATAATTTTACTACAATACACAAAGATATATTTTCCAAACAATATTGGGGATACATGTTAGTTTTTCTAACATTTGGGGATTGAATAAACAGCTGAAAAATATGTTATACGAATTGAATTGTCATTAGTATGATCCTCACTCAGAAGATAATTCAAGTCAAATGCCAGAAGCATTTGCTGATCCAAAATTAAATATCATATTTCAGCTGTGAATGCTCCTATTAAAATTGAAGTCCCTAAAGGATGGAGTTTACTTTATGCATGAAGCGTGGTAGACCAATCGGTCCCAAAGGTAGCAATCCTTGAAAAGGATATGAGCAAATGATCAAAATGATCATAATAAGGAGGAAATGAGCTCTAGAAAAGCCCAAGACATAACATTTCATGAAATTCCAGAAGAAGTTCAGGTGCCTAAAATAAGGAAAGTGATGAGATCTCAACAAGTTATGTCGCTTAGGAACCGATACGAAATGATTGTCGACATATATTTGATACAATATAGTGCACAATATTGTAAAAGATTTTGAGGATCGGACCTGCAGTCCAGACACCTGAAGATGTCATGCCATTTAAATACAAGTCATAACCTATATGACTCATTTGATTAAATCTTATGAATATCCCTAAAGGATTTAAAATGCCTGACGCATATAGTTCAAAGTCTCGAGGAATGTACTCGATCAGATTACGAAGATCTTTGTACGGTTTAAAGCAATCTGGGCGTATGTGGTATAATCGCATCAGTGAATATTTGCTAAAAAAAGGTTATCCTTGCTGTTTATGTTGATAACATAAATCTTGTTGGAACTCTAGAAGAGCTCCAAAAGACAACTGAATATCTTAAGAAAGAATTTGAGATGAAATATCTTGAAAAGATAATACATTGTCTTGATCTGCAAATTGAATATTTGGCATACATAATATTTATCCATCAATCTGCCTATACAGAAAGGGTCTTAAAACACTTTTACATGGACATAGCGCACCCATTGAGTATACCAATGGTTGTTCAATCACTTGAAGTGAATAAGGATCTGTTATGACCTCCAGAAGAGGATGAGGAACCCCTTGGTCGCGAAATACCTTATCTTAGTGCAATTGGTGCACTTATGTATCTTGCTAATGCTACAAGGCAAGATATAACCCTTCTCCTACACAGAGACTTAGGTACATGCAACAACGTCTTTATCTAGTGGAGTAAAGTATGCATTGTACTCTTTTTCCCTTGCTCAGGTTTTTTTTTCCACCAGGTTTTTCCTGTTAAGGTTTTTAATGAGGCAGCTTGCAATGTATATTATTAGTGTACTCTTTTTCCTTGACTAAGATTTTTTCCACGGGGTGTTTCTTAGTAAGGTTTCCATGATGCACACAATAATGAACATCCAAAAGGGAGTGTTATGAAAATATTATTGTGGATGTCCATTTATTTCTCTGTTGTAGATAATCTTCCTGAAGAAGATTATCCATTTAGTACTCCATGGAAGTTTATCTACAAGCAACTGATGCAGGAAGGTTGCAAGCAACTCAATGAAATGACTTGCAACGGCTTCTTGGTTTGATGAGATTAATTTAAATCGATTAGAAATGGTGGTGGATAATATTCTCTACAAATTCAACTTTTGAGAAGATGGTATACAAGATTGGAATGCGGAGACTCAAATATTTGAAACAAGGTTTTCATCAGGGGGAGAAAAATATGCGATGCACTCTTTTTTCCTTACTAAGGTTTTTTTTCCCCGAGATTTTCCTTATAGGGTTTTTAATGAGGCACCTAGCAATGCGTATTACTAAATATGTGTACTCTTTTTTTCTTCACTAGGATTTTTTTTCCATGGGGTTTTTCCTAGTAAGGTTTGAATGAGGCTTATTATCTTATAATGAACATCCAAGGGGGAGTGTTATAATATATATATTATATTATAGATGTTTATTTAGTACACCGTTGTAAATAAGCTTCCCGAAGAAGCTTATACATATGGGACTCTGCCGTAAATATGTTTATCTATTTGGTACTCTATTGGAAATAAGCTTCCTGAAGAAGCTTATCATTTCGGTACTCCGTTATGGATAAATATTACCTTCGATAGAAGATTATCTATATCTTGTACAGTAGCAGCTTACAAGGAGCTTACACATCAGTTTGCAGTAGCAGCTTACAAGCAACTTACAAACAGCTTACATAGCAGCTTGCTGTAGCAGCTTATAAGCAGCTTGCAGTGGCAGCTTACACAACAGCTTCCTTTCTTCTATTAATAGAGAACGAGATTTCAGTTCATTATGTACATCAGTTTGAAAGTTGAATAATTATTTACTTTACAATTGCTATTTTATAATAGGTAGGAGGGTGTATTATTTTAAACAGCTAGTAATAGTAGACAAAGAGGTGGTATAAAAGCCCATGCCTTTTCCCATATTTTGTGCATGTCTAAATATTTTCACAAAAATCACATACTATAATTAATCATCAATTTTTCTGAAGGCTGCTGCTGGCTTTGAAGGTAGCTAGATTCAACTTTTCTATGTTTTTGCATAGCCTTGTTAATTGTTATGTATATGTTGCTATTTAAAATCTTGTAGGTTTTTTTTTCCTTTTCTTTTTCTTCTGCTTAGAATTGAAATCTTGTAGGTCTGTATCTGTTTCTGTAGTTTTATTTATGGATTGTAAGCCTTAATAATTTTGGACTAAGCTTCTTTTTCTTTTTCTCTCAGAAATGGTTCATCCATTTTCCATTTCTTCTTAGTTTCTCAGAGTGAAAATTAAATCAAGATTCGATACTTGTTCCAAACTTATGCTAATAGAACACGTTTTTGTTTTCCAAAACCAAAGAATTGATCTTTAATGTATTTCTGCTTTTGTTTTTTTCTTTTTCTTTTAACTTATTTGATCTTGACAGCCTATGATTCAGGGACTCGTGGATTTGTTTGCAGGTATGAGATATCTTATTTAAATATATATATATATATATATATATATATATATATATATATATATATATATATATATATATATATATATATATATATATATTGGCTTTTAATTGACCTGATAGTTCGAAATATTTTATATTGTCAGTATATATTAGTTAACCCCGCAAAACCAATTATGTTAAACTATATTCTTAGTTACCCTTTTGATTTGATTCAGGTAAACAAATCATTTTCTCAGTGTGGAAAATTGGGGTTCTTAGAAGTTAAAGATTCCTGTAGGTAAGTTGGGTTCATACTCTTCAGTATTCTCTAGTCCATTAAAAAGACCAGGGAATGCTGAAAGATGTGCTTAAGTGCTAGGAAGTCTTTCTCTGAGATCGAAACTCTATTAAGCTTTCCTTTATACTTGATGACATTGCACCTGTAGTTTCATCCAGATTCTTTCATCAAATGCCAAACCCTGCTAGATATTTTCAGGGTAAAATTGTTTCGTATCACGATATTAGTGAAGATGGTTGAGTTGTTCAATTCATGAAAAATCTTGCATCTTGTGTATAAATAACCAGTTTAATTACTTTGGTTTGTTAAAGTTGATATAGATAATAAGGGGAGTGTTGTACTAATGGAAAGGTATGAGTTACGGAAATTGTTAGGACAAGGCACTTTTGCTAAGGTACATCATGCAAGAGACCTTAAGATTGGATTGAATGTGGCAATTAAGATGATTGACAAGGAGAAGATTGTGAAAGTTGGGATGATTGATCAAATCAAAAGCGAAATTTCGGTCATGAGATTGGTTAGACACTCTAATATTGTGCAGCTCTATGAAGTCATGGCCAGCAAAAAGAAGATCAATTTTGTGATGGAATATGTGAAAGGAGGGGAGCTATTTAACAAGGTGGCTAAAGGGAAGTTAAAAGAAATGTTGCAAGAAAGTATTTTCAGCAGTTGATTAGTGCTATTAATTTTTGTCATAGTAGAGGAGTTTATCACAGAGATCTGAGACCAGAGAATCTATTGGTTGGTGAAAATGGAAATTTAAAGATTTCAGATTTTGGATTGAGTGCCCTTGCAGTATGTAAGAGACAAGATGGTTTGCTTCATACTACACGTGGGACACAACTTATGTTGCACCAGAAGTGATAAACAGAAGAGGATATGATGGTGCTAAAGCTAATATTTGGTCATGTGGGGTGATATTATATGTTCTTTTGGCTGGATATCTACCATTCCATGATTCAAATCTAATGGAGATGTACAAAAAGATTGGTAAGGCTGAGTTCAGATGTCCTAATTGGTTCCCTCTTGATGCTCGCAGGCTTATATCGAAAATATTAGATCCAAATCCAAGCACAAGAATTTCCATTTACAAGATAATGGAGAATTCTTGGTTCAAGAAAGGCTTGCAACTGAAACCAATGCTCAAAGATGCAGAGCCAAAGGAGGCAACACTTGAAAATGATGATACTATTTTTAGTGTTTGTGAGAAAACAGAGGCAAAGCCAGATGGTCAAGCCTGCACACTTAAATGCATTTGATATTATCTCATTGTCAAATGGTTTTGACTTGTCTAGATTGTTTGAAGAAAGAAACAACAAGAGGGAAGTTAGATTTACATCAAGACAACCGGCAAAAACAATCATCTCAAACCTAGAGGATGTAGCTAAGCGTTTAAAGTTGAAGGTGATGAAAAAGGATGGAGCGTTATTGAAGTTGGAAGGATCCAAAGAAGGAAGAAAAGGAGAGTTATCTATTGATGCAGAAATCTTTGAAGTAACTCCAAATTTTCACTTTGTTGAGGTGAAGAAAAGTAGTGTAGATACTATAGAGTATAAGAAGAAGATGAAGAAGGATATACGACCAGCATTGAAAGATATTGTCTGGACTTGGCAAGGTGATGAGCCACGGACTCAGCAGCCAGAAGAGGAAGAATATTTGCAGACTGATCAAAGGGATTCACCTCAGAATGCACTGTAGGGAGTACAATTATGCTGCCAATGTAATTATGTTTTAAAGCAAAAAAAATCATGTACACAGATTTAACTTGATTCACGCTTGCAGTGTAAGAAGTTTTTATGTTATCAATGTATTTGGTAGATATATTGCTTAACTTTTCATCCGCTTTTATGAACGGTTGGTTTCATATGACCATCTTAGTGACCTTAATTGTCGGTATATTAAAGTTAAACTTGTTCTAAATTGAGAGATTGAAATAGTGTTTTGTATGGTAGCACAACTTGATATATGTGAAACAACTATATACCTTTAGCATAGCAATTATAAGATCAAACCATTATTTATCGGTGATAATGATTAGTGCTTCCATTTGATTGTGTTATCCGAATGGATTGCGATACTATACATTAACCTTCATTCTATTCATCATAACTTGAACATTGTACCGTTGAACCACTCACAGTGTATCCACCTTTTTCTTCCTCAACTGTCGATCACTTGTATTGTAAATTAATTAAAGGAAAAATACATAAATTAGACACTTAAAATGAGTGTCTCTCACTCAAATTAGAGCGTGTGAAGATGCATAAAATTATATTTTTTCTTTAATTTGTTTCATGGAGAAAAATTATATTATAAAGGAGATCGAAAAATTCATGGAGAAAAAAAAAGCACGAGATCGAAAAAAGAAAAGATAAAGGGAAAGAGACTAGGAAATTCAAGTGGGAAGGAGATGAAGAGAGAGGTCGCCAGAGGTAAGCTTTTCCAATGAGGTTCCGTGATGGTGTGCAGATGGTTTTTCGGTTTACAGATTTATAAAGGAATTATTAAAGGGCTTTAGGGTAAAAGTTTTGAAAAAGGGTCGTTGGTTATGGGGTGAGGGGAGTACCAGAGAATAAGGGATCTGGTTTACATTTTCAAAATGAAGTAGCTGGGGGAGGGACCGGGAGGGGGGGTCGGAAGAGGAAGAATTGTTCTTTATGAGGTTTCTTTAATTAAGTTATTATTAAGGTGATAATTTATTTATTTTGAAGTTACATGTGTCATTATTTCATTTGTTAACTTGACATGTCAGCACAAAGTGTATTTCACGCAGGTAGGTAGACTTACAGACATGGGTGTTCAGAAGGCACATTTGGCCAACTTTTTAGCACAATTTGGCCAACAAAAGCCAACTTTAAGGGTCTCTTTACATATTTATCCATTAATCAAACTATTACAACAACAGACAGCGGGAGGAAAAGAAATATATTGAAACTAATTATAAACTTTTGTATATAGTTCGAACTTGTTACAAATAAAAGTAGCTTGTAAAAAAGGCACTTTTAGTAAGCAATAGTATCATATATTCTACTATCTTATAAGAGGGAGTTAGCAGGCACCTGGACGACATGTCTACCTGGCACTTCGAGGGCGATATTGTCTTTTCATTTAACTTTTTTTTGGCTTCACTTGGATTATATCGATTCTTCTTTCGCTTCTCTCATCTGTCTCTTCTTGTTCTTATCGGTACCGGGTAGGCAGGTCTTTCAGAAAGCTGGCAGATGAAGGTTCACCGTTAACACCCCAGTTATATCAGAAAAGCTCCACCGTCTGCAAATTTTCGTTTTCACCTTCTTGCTCCTCGCTTCTCCTGTTGTTATCTTTACACTTTGGT
Source organism: Nicotiana undulata (assembly GCA_005239495.1). NCBI lineage: Eukaryota > Viridiplantae > Streptophyta > Magnoliopsida > Solanales > Solanaceae > Nicotiana > Nicotiana undulata. The sequence continues at coordinate 20,028 of ML252647.1, read as the reverse complement.
GAATTTTTCCGTCCGAATCTTTGTTTTCCTATAAGCTATCTTTTTCTCATCTTGTATTTCTCTGTTTCATCTTTTACTATACGCTAACACTTTGTTTGTTTTCCTGTAAGCTATCTTCCTCTCATCTTGTCTTTCTCTGTTTCATTTTTTACTGCACGCTAACACTTTGTTTGTTTTCCTGTAAGCTATCTTCCTCTCATCTTGTCTTTCTCTGTTTCATTTTTTACTGCACGCTAACACTTTGTTCTTCATGTGTTTGAGAAAATTCTTGAATGAATCAATTGGGTGGTGACCCATTTTTAGATTATTCCGTGTGGTATTCAATTCACCTTGCCTTTTCCTCCGTCTTTCTTATTAATTTTTTATTTTTATGATATAGTGGACTTTTGCTATTAGAAGTTCAATTCTACAGATGCAACCCTGTATCTCCTTACTCTTATTGTTGTTAGCTTTAGCCTTTGGTGAATTTATCATTTGGATTGTTGTTTTCTTGTGAAGGTTTGTTTCTGTTTTGACCAAAAAAGTTGAAGTGATGTGTTAAGAAAAAAGATGTCATAATAGTATTGAAGTGATAAATACATATACATATATGCCAACCACCCAAGAACAAAAGCAAGGAAAAGATCTTCCAAAAAGAAGGAAAAAATACAGTATGGAAAAACTCACTTGCAATAGGTATATGGATACAATCAAACCTCATTGAATGATAAATGAACTTCAAATTGGCCGTTGTTGTAAAGATTTGATGAGAAGATCACCCAAAAGGGAACCTATAAAATACTAATCTGCAATGTGTCAAATTGTTTCTTCTGTTGGATCTAATTTTTGTCCTCTTTCTTCAATTTTCCCTTCATTTGTGTCTCTATGTGTTTGCTTCATCTTTTTTTCTATTTCGAGACTCTTACTGAATACTGGACGATCTTGTGCGCCTTCGTGAGAAAACAGAGGAATATTCTAGGTATTTGCTAAACTAGCTATTTGCTGAAACTGATAGATGTTAAATAAATTTCTTACTACAACAACAACAACAACCACCCAGTATAATCCCACAAGTGGGGTATGGGGAGAGTAGTGTGTACACAGACCTTACCCCTACTGTAGGGTAGAGAGGCTATTTCCAATAGACTCTCGGCATCCTTCCTTCCATGAACTCCCCACCTTGCTCTTGGGGTGACTCGAACTCACTACCTCTTACTATCTAGACAATATCTATAGTTTTTATTGCTGCGTTATCCTTTTCTTTATTTAATGCACCAGGTTCTTGATAATTAGATTTGTGTGGGTATATGTTAGTTTTTCTATTCTATTGGATAATCACAGTAATTGTCTCTAATTTATCCATGTATGCTTGTAACGACCCGGTCAGTCGTTACGTAGAGCGTGCATTATTTTCACTGTTTCTGCCTTGTCGTATGTTGGATGGAATTTTCATGAGATGTTAGAATTGATTAGCTCGGGTTCAGAGTGATTATAGAAGGAAATTAGACACTTAGTCTCTAAAAATAGCCTTAGAGTTGGAAAAGTCAACCTGAGTTGACTTATTGGTAAATGACCTCGGAATGTGGATTTTATGGTTCGGATCGCTTCGTTAGGTGATTTGGGACTTAGGAGTATGTTCGGAATGTTTTTGTGATGTCCGGTGTAGGATTAGGCTTGAATTGACGAAAGTTAGTTTTTGGCAATTTCCGGTCGGCAGTGGAAAATAGGCTATCGGGGTCAATGGAATTCTGAAAGTTGGAACAGGTTCGTATAGTCATTTTGAATATGTCTGCAAAATTTCAGGTTAATCGGAGTTGTTTTGGGTAGTTCGGCATCGTTGGTGGAATTTAGAAATTTCAATGTTCATAAGCTTGAATTTGAGGAATTTTGGTGTTTTGATGTTGTTTTTGATGTTTCGAAGGCTAGACTAAGTTTGAATGATCATTTAGGATGTATTGGTATGTTTGGTTGAGGTCTCGAGGGCCTCGGGTGTGTTTCAGGTGGTCAACGGACTTGGCTTAAAGACTTGGCAAATTTTCTGGTGTTTTTTTCATCTGGTTTTCTCTTCCGCGATCGCATGAGTAGTCCTGCGATCGCGTAGGCTCGAAGTTTTTTCTTCGAGATCAGGTTGCACACCGCAGCGATCCTTGGATCATGCCTTCGTTGGCTTGATATAGCGCTTGGGCTTATAGGAGCCCCTCCGGAGTCTTTACACCCCCAGTGAGCGCACATATATTGTGGGATGGATCTTCCCTGGACATGGATCTTGTCCGAGTGATATGTTCCGGAGATGGATTTTCTCCGTGGTGTCTTGTTCCGGAGATGGATCTTCTCCGTGGGGCTGGATTGACCTTTCTTTTTCCTCAGTACCGAGTGACTATGTCACTGTATTTATCCATATTCTGGGATGGATTTTCCCTGAGCCTGATGGCCAATTCGAGTACTGAGTGGACTTCCTTATGAGAGTGGATACTGTATACATAGCATTCCTGATTTGACACGGACATATGCAAGTTTACAGACATAACTCGGTGCATTTCGCTTACTTTCTGCTATATTACTGTCATGTTCAAACTATATGTTGTTGTTCAAATTATCGGAGGTTTAGTCCGTCACTACCTCTCAGCCCATAGGTTGTTTTCGTTACTTATTGAGTTGGTGTACTCACGTTATAACTTGCACCTTGTGTGCAGATCCAGGTATTTTGAGATCCAGCTTAGGTCAGTGAGTCGCAGCAGTTCATCGGAGTTGACGAGGTAGCAGCTGGCGACCTGAATCTCGTCATATCTTTCTCTTCTACCTGTCGTATTTACTTTCAGACTATGTTGGTCATTTCTTTAGGGTCTTGTTTATGTATTAGTAGCTCATGACTGCGTGACACCGGATCCGAGGCGGTAGTATTTAAATTTTGTTTTCCTTCCTTAAATTGTTTCGAAATTATGAATTTCCACTATTATTGATTTGGATTTATTAAAAATGAGCATTTTCTCCAAAACCTGAACCTAGAGCCGTTATAGTTAGGTGGCTGGCCAGGTTCCACGACAGGCGCCATCACGACTCCGAAATTTGGGTCGTGACAAGTTGGTATCAGAGCTCTAGGTTGAATAGGTCTCACCAGTCATGAGCAGGTTTAGTAGAGTCTTGTACATCGGTACAGAGACGTCTGTACTTATCTTCGAGAGGCTACAGAACCCTTAGGAAAATTCCACATCTTTGAATTCTATCGTGCGACTCTGTTGAACTCGGGAACTAAACTTCTGTTGTTTTCACTCTCTCACAGATGGTGAGGACTCGTGCTACCAACAGCGGTGACAAGGCACTGGTAGGACCAGCCAGAGGTCGAGGCCGTGGTAGATGGAAGGGTGCAGCCCGCACAGCAGCTGGGGCAGCACCTGTGGACCGTCCCGTTGCTCAGGATCAGGTACCCGCAGCTGAGATTCCAGCGGGGGTAGGCTCAGGCACCAACAATGCCCAAAGTGATTCCAGGTCTTTAGGAGACCCTAGCTCAAATTTTGACGATGTGCACCGGTTTGGCACAGGCCGTTGCGATGTACACTACCGCTACTACTTCTCAGGCAGGGGGAGGCATCCAGACTCCAGCTGCCCAAACACTTGAGCAGGTCGCCCAGGGACTTCAGACACCTGGGGCAGTTCCAGTGCAGCCTATTGTTCCGGTACAAGATTATGTGGTCCCAGCTTTAGCTGATGATGAGCAGCGTAGGTTGGAGAGGTTCAGTAGACTCCAGCCTCCGACTTTTAGTGGTACAGAGGGCGAGGATGCCCAGTCCTTCTTGGACAAGTGTCAGAGGAGACTACGCACAACAGGGATACTAGAGGCCAACGGAGTTCCATTTACTACTTTCCAGTTCTCAGGAGCTGCACTTGTTTGGTGGGAGGCCTATGAGAGGCATAGACCCGCTGATGCAGCGCCCCTTACATGGCACTAGTTCTCCATTCTCTTTTTAGAGAAGTATATACCACAGTCCCGCAGAGAGGAGTTGCGCAAAGAGTTCGAGCAGTTGCGTCAGGGAGACATGACCATGACGCGGTATGAGATGAGGTTCTCTGAGTTAGCCCGTCGTGCCATCTGGCTAGTTCCCACAGACCGAGAGAGGATCCAGAGGTTTGTTAACGGTCTTACTTATCAGTTATGGATCTTTCTGACCAGGGAGATGTTATCTGGGGCTTCTTTTGCGCCGCCAGGAGCGTGTTGAGAGGGAGGCCTCGAGGATCTAGTAGTTATGGTGGTGGTCAATCAGGAGGTTAGTCTCAGTATAGCAGAGGTCATCCATTCAGACCTTCTCAGCCAGCTCGTCCAGTTTACAGCGGTACTTCATCAGGAAACGGTCCCCGTAGTTCTCATCTGGGCCTTTTATCATTCAGTGCACTTCCAGCCCATAGCTCATTTAGGCCATAGTCAGTTCCGAGTTCTTCAGCACGTGGCTCTTCTAGCAGCTACTCTAGTTCCAGGGGTTCCTTTCAGTCCCCACCGTATTTTGCTGAGAGGGGTTGTTTCGAGTGTGGGGATCCAGGTTACATCAAGAGGTATTGTCCCCGCCTTTCTGGTAGTTCTTATCTGCAGAGGAGCCAGCCTCCATCTTCAGCACCAGTTTTTACACCACCCGCCCAGGCAGCCAAGGGTGGAGGTCAGTCAGTCCGAGGCCGCCCTAGAGGGGGAGGTTGATTCGGTGGAGGACAGGCCCGTTGCTATGCACTTCCGGCCAGACCAAAGGCCATAGCTTCAGATGCAGTGATTATAGGTATTATTTCCGTCTGTCACCGAGATGCTTCGGTATTGTTTGATCCTGGTTCTTCGTATTCATATGTTTCATCATATTTTGCACATTTCTTGGATATTTTGCACATTTCATGTGTCGACTCCGGTGGGGGATACTGTTGTGGTGGACCGGGTGTACCGTTCTTGTGTTATATCTATTAGGGGTTTGGAGACCCGGGCAGACTTATTATTGCTTAGTATGGTTGACTTCGATGTGATATTGGGCATGGATTGGCTATCTCTGTGCACTGTTGTTCTTGACTGTCACGACAAGACCGTGACATTAGTTATACCAGGATTACCGGGGATTGAGTGGAGATGTTCGGTGGAGTATGCGCCTAGTAGGGTGATTTCCTATCTGAAGGCTCAACGTATGATTGGGAAGGGATGTGAGTCTTATCTAGCTTTTGTGAGGGATGTTAGTAGTGAGACTCCTTCTATTGATTCTGTTCTTGTTGTCCGTGAGTTTCCGGATGTATTCCATGCAGACCTTCCAGGCATGCCACCTGACAGGGACATTGACTTTGGTATCGACTTATTGCCAGATACCCAGCCTACCTTTATTCCGCCTTACCGCATGGCCCCAATAGAGTTTAAGGAATTGAAGAAGCAGCTTCAGTAACTCCTTGATAAGGGGTTCATTCGGCCTAGTGTATCACCCTGGGGTGCACCGGTGTTGTTCATAAAGAAGAAGGATGGTTCTATGCGCATGTGCATTGACTACAGGAAGCTGAATAAGGTTACGGTGAAGAACCGGTATCCTCTGCCTCGCATTGATGACTTATTTGATCAGCTTCAGGGAGCTAAGGTGTTCTCCAAGATTGACTTGAGATCGGGGTATCACCAGTTGAAGATTCGGGATTCTGATATTCTGAAGACTGCTTTCAGGACAAGATACGGTGACTATGAGTTTTTGGTTATGTCTTTTGGGCTAACCAATGCCCCAGCCGCGTTCATTCACTTGATGAACATCGTGTTTCAGCCTTACCTTGATTCATTAGTTATTGTGTTCATTGACGACATCCTGGTGTATTCTCGTAGCCAAGAGGAGCACGCTCAACATTTGGGGGTTGTGTTGCAGAGGTTGAGAGAGGAGAAGCTTTATGCAAAGTTCTCCAAGTGTGAGTTCTGGCTTAGTTCGGTAGCTTTCATGGGTCACGTGGTGTCTAGTGAGGGTATTCAGGTTGACCTGAAGAAGATAGAGGCGGTGCAGAGTTGGCCCAGATCGTCCTCAGCTACGGAGATTAGGAGTTTTCTTGGCTTGGAGGGTTATTACCGTCGCTTTGTAGAGGGATTTTCTTCTATAGCTTCGCCACTGACCAAATTTACCCAGAAGGGTGCTCCATTCAGATGGTCCAATGAGTGCGAGGAGAGCTTTCAGAAGCTCAAGTCAGCATTGACCACAACTCCGGTATTAGTTTTGCCTACTGGTTCGGGTTCTTACATAGTCTGATGTGATGCTTCTAGAGTTGGCTTGGGAGCGGTTTTGATGCAGGACGGTAGGGTGATTGCCTACGCGTCCAGACAGTTGAAGGTGCACGAGAAGAATTATCCAGTGCACGATCTTGAGCTAGCTGCTATTGTTCATGCTTTGAAGATTTGCCGTCATTATTTATATGGGGTTCAGTGTGAGATTTTTACTAACTATCGCAGTTTGCAGTATCTGCTGAGGTAGAAGGATTTGAATTTGCGTCAGAGGATATGGTTGGAGCTTCTCAAGGATTATGATCTCACCATTCTATATCATCTGGGGAAGGCCAATGTGGTGGCCGACGCCCTGAGTCGCCGAGCAGGGAGTTTGGGAAGTCTAGCCTATCTTTCAGCAACATAGCGACCCTTAGCACGTGATGTTCAGACTTAGCGGGGCAGCTTATGAGATTGGATTTGTCAGAGCCTTGGCGGGTGTTAGCTAGCATGGCTTCCCGGTCTTCTCTATATGATCAGATTAGAACACGCTAGTATGATACCGTCATTTGTTTGTTCTTCAAGACAAGGTCTGTCGAGGTGATGTCAGGGATGTGACTATTGATGATGATGGGTTTATGAGGATGTAGGGCCGTATTTGTGTGCCCAACGTAGATGGTCTTCGAGAGTCGATATTGGCAGAGGCCCATAGCTCACGGTATTCTATCCATCCGGGTGCCGCGAAGATGTACGGGGACCTGACACAGTAGTATTGGTGGAGGCGGATGAAGAGAGATATTGTAGAGTATGTAGCACGGTGCCTCAACTGCCAGTAGGTCAAGTATTAGCACCAGAGGCCAGGTGGGTTGCTTTAGGAGTTAGTCATTCCGGGGTGGAAGTGGGAGCGGATCACCATGGACTTTGTAGTTGGGCTTCCACGGACTTCGAAGGGATTTGATGCTATTTGAGTCGTTGTGGATCGACTGACCAAGTCCGCGCACTTCATTCCTATCAGTACTACTTATACTTCGGAGAGGTTAGCTGGTATCTACATCAGGGAGATTGTCCAGTTCCATGGAGTCCCAGTTTCTATTATTTCCGACAGAGGTACTAAGTTCACATCTCAGTTTTGGAGGGCCTTGAAGAGAGGTATGGGTACTCAGGTAGAGTTGAGCACACCGTTCCATCCTCAGACCGACGGGCAGTTAGAGAGAACTATTCAGATCTTGGAGGACATGTTGCGTGCCTGTGTGATTGATTTTGGTGGCTCGTGGGATAAGTTCCTCCCACTAGCGGAGTTTGCATATAATAAAGGCTACCAGTCTAGTATTCAGATGGCGCCATATGAGGCTTTATATGGTAGGAGGTGTAGATCTCCGGTTGGTTGGTTTGAGCCCGGTGAAGCTAGGTTGTTAGGCCATGATTTGGTTCAGGATGCATTGGAGAGGGTGAAGTTGATTCAGGAGCGACTTTGCATGGCTCAGTCCAGACAAAAGAGCTATGCAGACCGGAAGGTTCGGGATGTGTCTTTCATGGAGGGTGATAAGGTACTGCTGAAGGTGTCACCCATGAAGGGTGTTATGAAGTTCGGGAAGAGGGGAAAGCTTAGTCCCCGATTCATTGGTCCATTTGAGGTGCTTCAGAAGGTTGGAGAGTTGGCTTATAGACTTGCTTTGCCACCCAACTTGTCGAGTGTTCATCCGGTATTCCATGTGTCGATGCTCCGGAAGTATATTGGTGACCCGTCTCATGTCTTAGACTTCAGTACAGTTCAGCTCGAGGATGATATGTCATATGAGGTTGAACCAGTTGCTATTTTGGCTCGCGAGGTCAGAAAGTTGAGGTCAAAAGAGATAGCTTCAGTGAAGGTGCAGTGGAGAGGTCAGCCAGTGGAGGAGGCTACTTGGGAGACCGAGCGGGAGATGCGAAGCAGATATCCTCACTTGTTTGAGACTTCAGGTATGTTTCTAGACCCGTTTGAGGACGAACGTTTGTTTAAGAGGGAGAGAATGTAACGACCCGGTCGCTCGTTACGTAGAGCGTGCATTATTTTCACTATTTCTGCCTTGTCGTAGCTTGGATGGACTATTCATGAGATGTTAGAATTGATTAGCTCGGGTTCAGAGTGATTATAGAAGGAAATTAGACACTTAGTCTCTAAAAATAGCCTGAGAGTTGGAAAAGTCAACATGGAGTTGACTTATTGGTAAATGACCTCGGAATGCAGATTTTATGGCTCAGATAGCTTCTTTAGGTGATTTGGGACTTATGAGTGTGTTCAGAATGTTTTTGTGATGTCCGGTGTAGGATTAGGTTTGAATTGGCGAAAGTTTGTTTTTGGTGATTTCCGGTCGGCAGTGGAAAATAGACTATCGGGGTCGGAATGGAATTTTGACATTTGGAATAGGTTCGTATAGTCATTTTTGATATGTCTGCAAATTTCCGGTCAATCGGAGTTGTTTTGGGTAGTTCGGCATCGTTGGTGGAATTTAGAAATTTCAATGTTCATAAGCTTGAATTCGAGGAATTTTGGTGTTTTGATGTTGTTTTTGATGTTTTGAAGGATCGACTAAGTTTGATTGATCATTTAGGATGTATTGTATGTTTGGTTGAGGTCCCGAGGGCCTTGGGTGGGACTCGGGTGGTCAACGGACCAACGTTTGGTTTAAAGACTTGGCAGATTTTCTGGTGCTTTTGTCATCTGGTTTTCTCTTCCGCGATCGCATGAGTAGTCCTGCGATCGCGTAGGCTTAGCAAGGTGGGGGTCGAAGTTTGTTCTTCGTGATCGCAGTAGATGGGTCGCGATCGCGTGGGCTGAGAAGGTTGTTCAGTGCAATCGCGTGAGGGAGTCCGCGATCGCGTAGAGTTTCTGAGGCGCGTGTGGTAGGAGGCTGCTGTGCATCGCGATCGCGTGAAGTGGATTGCGATCGCGTGAGTTTTGACCAAGATGAATCGTGATCGCGTGGGAGATGTTGCGATCGCGTAGGGTTAAAATCAAGGGCTGTTGAGTTACTCTCCGGGATCGCGACAGGATGTCTGCGATCGCATAGAAGGAATCCCTGGGTAGAAACTTAAAGTTCAAAAAACGAGGGTTTTTACTATTTTTCAAAACTCCATTAGAGAGCTCGAGAGAAGGGAGATTTTTGATATATTTTCAGTGGGAGTCTTCTGGTAAGTATTCCTTGATCGTTTTTGGTCTAATTTCACGAATTAGTATTGATTATTTACATGTAATTTGTGGAATCAAAGTAGAAATTGAGAAAAATGGGAAGAAAAGTTGGGAGACTCTTTTGATGATTTGAAGGGGTAATTGTGGTTGTATTTTGGTATATTTGATATGGGTAGACTCAGGTGAAGATAAGGATTTCAGTTTTGTAAATTTTTCCGAATTCCGAGACGTGGGCCCGGGGGTCGGGTTTGGCCAATTTCGGGATTTTTGAGTATTCTTGATAAATTTTGATTGGGATTCACCCCTTAGCATATAATAATGATATACACTTGATTGTTGGTAGATTTGGAGCGCTCAGAGGTCGAATTTCGAGGCAAAGGCACTGCGGAGTAGTGTTTTAGCCGGTTTTGAGGTAAGTAACGTCTTCAACCTTGGAACTGAGGGTTCGAAACCCCAAATTATCTGATAATTGATGTTAATTAAGGTGACGCACTTGCCAAGTGACGGGCAAGCGGGCGTTCACCGAATGTTTGTGGCCTGGCTCATCCCATGGCACTGTCTAAGGGTTGTTTCACACTGATATTGGTATTGTGAAGGTAGAGACTTCCTTGACCATATTAGAAATCATGATAAGTGTAAATGCTAAGGCTTCACGCCAATGTGTTTAGACCGGAATGGTCAATTGTTGCTGTCTCTATTTGTGGTTATTCCCTGTTATGCACTCAGTCCTGTTGTAGGCTACATTCTCATGCCTTAGTTTCAGAAATTGTTTGTTATTTTCATATTATCATTGTTTGGGCTGAATTATAGATATATATCTGAGAGCATGGTGAGTGAGATTGGAAAGTATTGACTGAGTGGGGCCTAGAGTCGGATTTTGAGACAGTTATGAGATCAGGCTGCACACCGCAGCGATCCTTGGATCATGCCTTCGTTGGCTTGATATAGCGCTTGGGCTTATGGGAGCCCCTCCGGAGTCTTTACAGCCTCAGTGAGCGCACAGATATTGAGGGATGGATCTTCCCTGGACATGGATCTTGTCCGAGTGATATGTTCAGGAGATGAATTTTCTCCGTAGTGTCTTGTTCCGGAGATGGATCTTCTCCGTGGGCTGGATTGGCCTTTCTTTTTCCTCAGTACCGAGTGACTATGTCACTGTATTTATCCATATTCTAGGATGGATTTTCCCTGGGCCTGATGGCCAATTCGAGTACTGAGTGGACTTCCTTATGAGAGTAGATAATGTGTACATAGCATTCCTGATTTCACACGAACATATGCAAGTTTACAGACATAACTCGGTGTATTTCGCTTACTTTCTACTATATTACTCTCATGTTCAAACTATATGCTGTTGTTCAAATTATCGAAGGTTTAGTCCGTCACTACCTCTCAGCCCGTAGGTTATTTTCGTTACTTATTGAGTTGGTGTACTCACGTTATACCCTGCACCTTGTGTGCAGATCCGGGTACATTGAGATCCAGCTCTGGTCAGTGAGTCGCAGCAGTTCATCGGAGTTGACGAGGTAGCAGCTGGCGACCGGGATCTCGTCATCTCTTTCTCTTCTACCTGTTGTATTTACTTTCAGACTATGTTGGTCATTCCTTTGGGGTCTTGTTTATGTATTAGTAGCTCATGATTGCGTGACACCGGATCCGAGGCTGTAGTATTTAAATTTTGTTTTCCTTTCTTAAATTGTTTTCAAATTATGAATTTCCACTATTATTGATTTGGATTTATTAAAAATGAGTATTTTCTCCAAAACCTTAACCTAGAACCGTTATAGTTAGGTGGCTGGCCAGGTTCCACGACAGGCGCCATCACGACTCCGAAATTTGGGTCGTGACAATGCTAGGAAATTAAGTCTTGGTTCATGATTTTGATATTTGCTGGATACAAGTTTTCATTTTGGGTAACTATACTTAATTTGCTCTTCTTCAATTATGAAAAAGCAACTAATTACACATCAAATTTCATGTTTTCCGTTCTTTTCACTTTGTGAATTGTTCAAGTAATCCTTTTTTTCCACTAATTATTCAGTTGCAATGTTTCCATTTCTTGGTATGCAATCAAAAGGTAGAGCAGTTGGCAGAAGAACCTCTATTTCAAGAAATTACTGTGTTTGGGTTCCATTTAAAAATAAGTTTTATAAATAGTAGCTATAGAAACAACTACCACATGGTACTTGATCTTGTTTGTCAAATCTAAGTGTGACAGTGATCCGCCATTTCAGATTGAGAACATGTAAATATTTTTCTTGTTTAATTTTTAATTTCTATTTTGTTCTTTAGAAGATGGATCTGGAATAGTGAGATTTCACTTTTTATATTCTTTCTTGTGACTACTTTGGTAACATATCATTCATATGAATGATTCTCACTATTACAGTACTGTACATCGTGTGCACCCTGTTTGATGAATGATGACTGAATAATTTTTATTTCTTTAATATTTTGCAGATGTTTTACAACATGCCATCTATCTTCTTGGAGTCCATCAAGTACATTATCTACTTCTACTTAACATGATTGTTTTGTCATTTTGTATAAGAAATATGATAGAAATGTGCTAACATTTGTTTTCTATTGCATTGTTGCTATTGTTTGTCTAATTTTTTGTTTTCAAGAAAAATTAGATATGACTTATAGGTATTCAAAGTTATAATACCAAATTTCACTTGCTTGCATGTGTATATGAAATTGATGGCTGAGTAAGGTTAAAAAGCGTAGAAAAAGGAATAAAAATGGTATAAATATCTTAGGATATGCCATTAGACATCCTTATCGATTGTGGGGTTGACTGTAATCTTGGAGCAATGTAAGAAACGTTATCAGCAAGCCGAAATACATATATTATGAGATGTCTACCTTAGTTTTGGGGTTGAGTCCTATTGGGAGACTTGAAAAATATTAAAAATCCCATGACTGCAATTGCTATCACAAAACCTATGTCAATGTTATCTGGAAGAATAATTAGATTGACAACCTCAATAAATAGGAAAGTGGTAAGGTTTTTGGAACTCGTTAGTTGATACAAGGTACGGAGTGCCACTTGACTTGAAAGTATAATGCAGATCTGCATAAGAGATTCTATAGAAGTTTGGCATGAATAGAAGTGTTTAGGATCACCATTATAGTTTGTAGTGCTTGGTGCAACTTTTGCAAATCATAGATTTTCATTGCAAGAGAGATATTAAGAAGAATAGGGAGCACATCATTGAAAATTGAAAATAAAAATAAAATGAGAGGCATCAAGGTTTTTTTGCCACATTGTAGCATTACATAGCTTATGAAGCTGTTGAACATGTATGTAATGAGTGTGGTACCAAAGTCGCTCTTCTCCATCAGCCACGAGGAAAAACACTCAATTCTATTATGATTTATTTTGCACAAAAATAAAGGTGAGCTTATTTATTATTCTTATTAGCTGCGAGAGTGTGAACTAAGTATTTGTATTTCTGCCTTTAATTTTCATAGACATAAAACAGAAATTTCATCTGATATGAGTTTGGTTCAAATGAGTACCTAAAACTATCCCTTTTTAGGCAAATATGGCATATGTTTAATAGCTCTTATCTTATCTTGCAAAGTGAGCGTTGTTCGAAAGATCTTGTAGCCAATCTTATATTGACTGTTCCACGATATTAAACATATAACTTATCCCTTTTTAATCATCTCATTGTCAAGTTCAGATGGAAATATTTACAGGTAAAAAGGGAAGTTGAACTTGCATAACTGATGGATTCCAAAGAACCAAACAAGTGCTCATATGCAGAAAAAAGGAAGGTTGCAATGCAACTCAAACGGCGTGATAGGCAAAGCCAAATATCTTCTCAGAGAAGGGAAATGATGCTACTATCGCGGCGCATAAGAAGACAAGATTCTACAAAGCACAGCCTTGTTCAAAGTTCGAATGTTGTTGCCCCAGAGTATTGGAACAAAGCAGGATTTCTGAAACAAACTGCTCTTACCATAGGAGAACCTCCTTCTCTTCCGGAAAAAAGGTTATATTATTGTACTCATATTTAGACACCATATACATTATTAATAAAGTGGTGGTTGTGTATTTTTTTTGAAGACTTAGTATGATATCTTATTTATCTTATGTGTGCTTACAAATTAAAATACTCAAATACTATGTGTCTTCTGCACTTTATTTTGCACCTATTAAGGCTTGATTGTACGCTTTTATAAGTCTTTGTTATTTTTTTTACCAACTGCCAGCTGTTAAGTTTGCGCGACTACATCGCGAAATAATATAGAAAAAGGAAAGAGTATATTGGATCTCAGGCAGATCTTTCAGAAAGCTGGAAGATGGAGGTTCACCGCTAACACCCCAGTTATATCAAAAAAGCTCCACCGTCAGCAAATTTTCGTTTTCACCTTCTTGCTCCTCGCTTCTCCTGTTGTTATCTTTACCCTTTGGTGAATTTTTCTGTGATGACCCAAGGGGTCATTTTATAAAATTAGACATCGTTCCATGCTTAATAGCCATAAAAAGATAAAAATTAAATACCTCGATTTGTGTGCGCAGTCCGAGCGTGAAACCGGAAAGCTTTTATGTGAAAATATGAGAAATAGTGATTTTTAGAATTTAAATTTGATAAAAATTTGACTTTGGTCAACATTTTGGGTAAACGGACCCGGATCCGTGTTCCGATGATCTCGGGAGGTCCGCAGTAAAATATGGGACTCGGACGTATGCCCGGAAATGAATTCCGAGGTCCCAAGCCTTAGAAATCAATTTTTTAAAGAAATTGTTTTGCTGAAATGTTTATGAATTAAAGAAAAGAAATAATGCTAAAAATTATTGTTATCGGGCCCGTATTTTGGTTTCGGAGCCCGGTACAGTTTTGTTATGATATTTAAAGGTTAACTGTGAAATTTGGTAAAAACGGAGTTCGTTTGACGTGATTCGGACATCCGGTTGAGAAATTATGAACTTTAAGAGTTTTTGTTGAAAACAATGAGTTTTGAGGTTTAATTCATAGATTTACATGTTATTTGCATGATTTTATCGCACAAGCAAGTCCGTATTATATTTCTAGACTTGCGTGCATTTTTTGTTTAGAGCTCGGAGAGCTCGTGTGAGTTTCGTATAGGCCACGGGATGTTTTGAACTTAAGAAAAGTTGCTGGTTTTTCATTTTCTGGTGTCCAGGTCTTTTGTTCTATGCGATCGCATGGGAATATCCGCGATCGCATAGTGTAAAGTCTGAGGTCCTTTTTTGTTCTATGCGATCGCATAGCTATATCCGCGATCGCATAGTGTTAATTTTATGGGGGTCCCCTTTTGTTCTATGTGATCGCATAGCTATATCCGCGATCGCATAGTGTTAATTTGCTGGGGGTAAACTTTGTTCTATGCGATCGCATAGATTCTTCCGCGATCGCATAGTGTTAACTTGCTGGGGTCAACTTTGTTCTATGCGATCGCATAGATTCTTCCGCGATCGCATAATGTTAATTTCAGGGGGTATTTTTTTTTATTCTATGCGATCTCATCCCTTCTTCCACGATCGCATAGAAGGCCCGCCCAGCTAATATAAATACCTTTTAAAAACCGGGCATAACCCTTTCTTCTCCATATTTTCGAGGTTCCAGCCCTAAAAACGATTTTTCTTCAACAATCTTCATCCCCAATTCATATGTAATCAATTCAAAACTTTGCTCTTTCAATTCATTATTATTTTGCATCACTTTTAAAGCAAAAACAAAGAATTTTCATGGTAAAATTTGAGGTTTGGGTAGAATTAGGGAGTTTTGTAAAAATTGAATTTTTACATCAAATTAAGGTCGTATTTCAAAACTAATAGCATATTTGGGTTCGTGGGTGAATGGGTAAACGTAATTTGGCCCGAACCCCGAGTTTAGACCAAGCGGGCTTGGGGTCGGGTTTTCACTTTTTTTGAGAAAACTTAGGAAAATTATATTTTTTAACAAAGTTAGTTCCTTTAGCATTAGTTAATGATATTAAGTTTGTCACATCACGAAATCCCACCTTCGGGCCATGACTGCGTCTAACGTTGAACCCGCTAGACAAGCCAACGTTTGAACTAATAAAACTCATTAACAACTAAAACGAACAAGATAACTAAGGCATCGATGGTCAACAATATGAAGGTTAACAAATTACCAAAACTAATATAGCAACTTCGAAATAAAACCCATATACAAATCCCAGAACTGGTGTCACATACTCACAAACTGTCTAAGAGATTACTAAAACAAAGGTCTGAAAATAAGTACATATGACTGTCTTTGAACTATAAGATAAGACAGAGCTGAAAGTGAAGGGTAGAAGGTGACGCCAAGGCCCACGAACGACTGCGGGTCTACCTCGATGTCTCCTGTATGAACTGATGGAATGCTCCGACCGTCAATGACCACCAGGTCCGANCAACAAAATGCTAGCACAGTAGAACAGGGTAATAACTGAAGTGTAAAAAGTAAAAGTAGGAATTTAACGTCTCAGGACAGATAATGAACAGAAAAAGGCACGGCATGTCCCCTCATGCACAATCTCACAGTCACTAGGCACGGAATGTCCCCTCGTGCATAAATAGTAACACTGGGCACAGAATGTCCCCTCGTGCAATAAATAATCAACGATCAACACGGCATGTCCCCTCGTGTGATAA
>ML252646.1:30425-45301 GCA_005239495.1 Nicotiana undulata | reverse complement strand
TATATATATATATATTGCTGCGGCGTGCAGCCCGATCCATATAATATACGATGCGGCGTGCAACCCGATCCATATAATAGTCGACTGCGCCCACTGGGGGTGTACAGACTCCGGAGGGGATCCTACATCCCAAGCGCTATATTGCTGCGACGTGCAGCCCGATCCAATATACATATATATTGTTGCGACGTGCAACCCGGTCCATATAATATATATTGTTGCGGCGTGCAGCCCGATCCATATAATATGTATTGCTACGGCGTGCAGCCCTCCATAACTATCCTCACATACTCGGCTATTGGCCTCACTCAGTCATCCTTGACAAGCCACTCGGGCAACTCATCTCAACTCACGGGACTCAGCCCAAAATACCTCTAAGAGTTTTAAAACAGTGTGATAACAACAACAAATACAAATCATGACTGAGTTCATACATTTTCTATCAAAATAGTGTGAGAATAGTGGAAAATTACCCCTAAGGGTCTAAACAGGTCGGCACAAAGCCCCAAACATGGCATACCGCCCATAATAGAATATAAGTCTAAAAAATCCAGGATAATCAGGTTACAAATCAAGTACGCAGCTCAATATTCGCTACGGGATGGACCAACTCAAAATCCCTATCGGTGCACGCCCACACGCTCGTCACCTATCATGTGCGTCACCTCATTTATCAAAACAATACGAAATACCGGGGTTTCATACTCTCAGGTCTAGAGTTACAATCGTTACTTACCTCAAACCGGCCCGAAAACTATTCCGCGATGCTCTTGCCCCTCGAATCGGCTCCCAAATGCTCCAAGTCTATCAAAATCAGATTAATAACATCAAAATATTCTAGGGAGACAAAACCCATTCGAAAATTATCAAAATTAGGCACAAATCCCAAAATTGGCCAAACCCGACCCCCGTGCCCACGTCTCGGAATTCGATAAAAGTCGCAAAACCGGAATTCTTATCCTCTCACGATTATATACATACCAAGAATGGACCAGAATTTCCCCTTCAAATACTCAATCAAAGTCTCCAACTTTCCAAGCTGTAACCCCCAATTTACACACTGATATTTCCCTTAATTTCACCCTATTTCAGTCCAAAAATCACATAGAAAAGAGTTTTAGGTTCAAATATCTTACCTCAATGAAGCCCTCTTGATTTCCTCCTTCAAAACCCTCTCCCAAAGCTTAATCCTGAATGAAAATATTGAAGAAATGGATCAAAATCACGAAGGCTGGAGTTTATACTCTCCTGTCCAGAGGTCCTGCACCTGCAGTCACTAACGCACACATGCGCACCTGCACCTACGGTCCCAGGTGCGCACCTGCACGCTTGACTTAAGTCATCAAAAATCGCACCTGCGCTTCGCAGGTGCGACCAAAACCTAGCACCTGCGGCCTTTTCCCCGCTGGCCAGAATCCGCACCTGCGTGCCCTTTCCGCACCTGCACTCAACCCTCTACAGGTGCGGCCACACCAAATGGGCAGCACTTCAGCTACATTTTCCCAACTTCTAAGTCCCCGATGGCTATCCGAAATCACCCCAGCCCCTCGAGACCCCAACCAAAAACACAAACAAGTCATAAATGATCACCCAAACATAGTCGAACTCCAATTCACCCATGATTCAAGCCTAAGATTCATAAAATTTTCAAAAATCACCAACGATGCCGAAACCAACCAAAACACATTCGAATGACCTGAAAATTTATACACACATCCAAAATGACACTACGAACCTGCTCCAACTTCCGGAATTCCATTCCGACCCCGATATCCTATTTTTCACTGCCGACCAAATTCTAGACCGGACCTCAAAACCACATTCCGAACACACTCCTAAGTCCCAAATCACCTAACGAAGCTATTCGAGCCATAAATCTATATTCCGAGGTCGTTTACCAATATGTCAACTCTCAGTTGACTTTTTCAACTATTAGGCCAATTTAAGAGACTAAGTGTCTCAATTCTCACCGTGACCACTCCGAACCCGAACCAACCGACCCCAACACATAATAAACAAACTAAGCAATGCAGGACGCAGAAACAGAAATAACGGGGCTAATTCCCCGGAACGACCGGTCGGGTCGTTACACAAGGTATCCTGAATTCTTGTGTTCATGATGAGAAAATTTTCTGGATTTATCACTCAACATGTCTGTTATTTTAAATGTTGGTTTATTATTTATAGTTTAATATTTTATATGTTAGTTCTATTAATTTATATATTAGTTTTATTATTTTACATGTCAGTTTTAATATTTTATATGTTTGTTTGTTACTAACTTATTTTTAACTATAATAAAATTAAATAAATAATTTTCATAATTATACAAGATTTAATTATTAAATATTCACATAGGGGTTCCAGGCTCGATACTTGAGGCCCAGTAGCACCAAGGTATCCTGGAAATATTGTTCTTTTCTCATACTTAGCCTGAAAATATTGTTGTTTTCTCATGTTATTTTCTTACGATCGTTGACTAGAATTGGACAGAGTTTGTGTTTGAACTATCAACTTTTTTGATGTATTTTTGGGTATAAAAGATACTTAAATAATTAATTTCAATAACTACAAGGATACTATGCTAAAGGGCACTATATTTTACTACGCTAAAAGGGCACTGCATTATGCTATAAGATACCACTAGAGGGAACTACAATAACAATTTATCTATTTTACTAGTCTTTAAGCAAATAAATAATCTAAATCGGAAAAAACAACTAATAAATTTAATCACAAAACATTCACGAAAATACATATACCACAGCAAAAAGTAACTAATTAACATTTTTTAACAACAAATAATAATTTCTCTATTTTACTAATTTTTTTAGCACACTAATATCATAGTCCCGATAAAAATAATAAATTAGTTAAATCGCAAAACAATCACAAAACAACATAGAACACATTAAAAACAACTAATATGCATTTTTACACGAGTTTTTACAAAAACTAAGTAGGAATACCTCGATTTAAGGTTTTTGAAAAGTTAAATATTTGGTGATTTGGAGCCGAAACGAGCAACCTACTACGAGATAACGCCTTAGCTAGGATGAGGACCGAGAATCTTTACTTTTTGTGGCATGGGTGGGCTCCACTCGAGCTTTTTTGTTGTAACGGGGGAGGGGGGACGCTGTAATTCTTTTATTTTAATGGGGGAGGGGAGTTCTGTTTGGTGGGGAAGGGAAGAGGAGTGTTTTTTATGTGGGTATATCGCTTTTTATTAAGGCGATATACTATAGCGTCTTAATAAAAGGCGCTATACCTCCCGTATTTTCAAATTCATGTATAATGCCCTTTTAAAAGACGCTATACCTTAACGGGCAGATGGCCCTTTAAAAGGGCGTTATACATAATTTGGTCACCTTCTCTTTTTTCCACATATTTCAGTCGTTTGAGTCTAAAAGAATCACATTTTGGTTCCGGACTCCCATATTGTACCCCATTGGTAGGACGAAAATCAATGTCTATTTGAAGAATGGTATGATGAACCATTAACCAGGAATACTACAAATCATGTTTGCTAAACATTTGAAATCTGACTTGTGAATATGAACTCCAGTTCTTTAAACTACAAGAACAACTTGCGGCAGTGAAAGAGAAACTAAAAGATGCAGAAATAAAACTAATAAGCTGTCATTTTTTTTGTGTTATAATATTAAACTAATAAATAACCCGAGAAATAAAAACACATCCGCAAATTATGTAAAACATAAAAAATGTTGCTATTATATATTTAATGTCATATATATAGATAATAATAAATGTCAACGTGTCCCGCAGGCTGTATGCTTTAAAGCATTGGCTGGCCTTAGGCACATCCCATCCCATCCCATCCGGCTACGCTATTAGGATCATCCTCATCACGTTGCCTATTTATCGGATGATGCACTGCAGCATGATCGTCGGTAAGGCTGGCAGACTCGGTAGAAGCGGTTGTCGGGCCAACATTAACCTAAAAAATAATAAGATATTTTAGTATATGAAATATAAATTACTAATGCACGTGTCAGCAAAAAAAAATTTAATGGTCATACCATGGTCTCGGCGGGCTCCTGAATAAAATTATCCGTCTCTAGCATATTAGTATCGCACAAAGTGGTCTCCGTAAGGGGCGATGATGATGTCTTTTAAAAAAAATAACGCTTTAGATATTGCTGAAAAATCAATGAGATAAAAACAAATAGAAATAATAGTAATACAAACAAACATGCGGCTGTGAAAGATGCTCAGCATCCCTCGATGATGAGCCATAACTTAGTCGTCGCCCATTTTGCACGTCTCCTGTCGGATGATCATTAGCAATTGTCGATGGCTCTAGGGATCAGGAAAATATTGATCCCACTCCTGTCACGTAATGGTCGTGCACGCGATCAACAATGGAACTGACAGGGTCAACAACGAAGCCCCTGGCAACAACTGAAGGCTGAATGACGGCATATCATGAGGAGTATCGTGTGGCTCACGGTGTTCACCCGAATGATCATCTCTAATATCCTCCACGGGTGCCTCAATTCCCCCTTGCTGGGACCCCGTCCTCGCCGACCACCACGACCTCGTGGGACACCCCTTTCTCTCTGGCTGCGCTTGCCATGTTCCGGCTCCACTGATGGTTCGTGATGGTACTCCTCTGGCGGCACATTAGCAACCTCGTATCTTAATCGCTCATCATCTCGGGAACGTCTCAATGTCTCAGCAGCCAGATCTGTAACCTGCCGGCCAAACACGTGCGAAGCTGCCGCTCCCTCGCCGGTATGCTGCAGCATCTGCAGTCCCGACTGGTAGAACAAATGTAAGCCAATAGCCTACATAACATGTAACATATTAATTACGAAAGGATTATTAAACGTTATAAGTAAGTATAAAAAATAACAAACTAGTACCTCATGCCTCCCGGCGTATGGAATGTATCGACCACCAGCGCGATGAACCGATGAGAAGTCGGGTAACACTACTATACCAACCCATCTACTCATACTCATGTTATTTTCTTACATTTGTTGACTAAAATTCGAGAGAATTTGTATTTCAACTATCATCTTTTTTCAAATATATTTGGGGTTAACATATAATTAAATGATTAATTTCAATAACTACAAAGATACTATGCTAAAGAGTGAGGACCAGGGACAGAGCTATTATAGAGTCTACGGGTTTGGACGAACCCAGTTGCTTTGATCCAAACTTTATATCTATATTAAGAAATCTATTGAATATGGACAAATTATTAATTTAGGACCCATTAACTTAAAAGAACTAGAATCCCAAACCAAATAAGTTTCAAATTTTGAATCCGCCTCTGATGAGGACTCAGTTCACCCTAACTCCCTTTGTCGAAAAATTATACTATATATATTATAAGTCAAAATCCATTTTGTGCATCTATATATTATATTTTGAATCCTCTTGACATAGCTAAAAAGCATATATAACTCAGAGGTCAAGGGGGTTTTGAATCCTTTTTAGGTTGCTGGTTCTTTTTCCACTGGCCTTAGTCTCTTATATATATATTTTTTTAACTCTCCTTTAGCGAAAATTTTGCCTCCGGTACCACTTCCAGCAGTACTCTCACTCTCAAGTTTTAAAAAGAAACACGTTTATGTAGGACATAAAGTAATTGGACAAAAAATTGGAATATTTTACAATGTAGCGGAGTGATGAATTCAACATGGGAGTGTACACTGTACAATATACCTTAAAACTTTGGGAAGATTTCTGAAAATTCTAGCGAATCATATGAGATTGAATGAATCTTTGTTGTTGGTGTATGATTAAAGCATTTGATGTATCTGACAATTTGTGGGTAGAGTTTAACTAAAGGCATTAATTCTCATCTGTATTAATAGAGATCAAACATTACTAGCTAGAGCCCCCCTCCATCCGACATTTAAGCAAATGAAATGACGAGAGGTGCTAGTCTCATTTATATATTTTCAACCAAAAAAATTATTCAGTGTACTAAATTTAAACTTGTTTACAGTTCTGATTTTTCTCTGTGGTCCCAGTTACATATATACTACTACTTGAAATTCCTGGGATGCGGTAAAACAGCACAAAACCAAATTTTTACTAGGCGGAACATGAAAATTGATATTGAAATTAACTGTAAAGAGAAATAAAAACAAACCAAATAAGATGTATAGCTTTGGCCCTCCTTCAAACAAATGAATATTTTATAAAATATAAACAAAGTAATAGAGTATTGAAAGATTAAGAGAAATATAGTATATTGCGTGAATATGATGCTTTTACAAATGATCAGACCTCTTTTATATAGTAGGGGAGTCCTACTTATGTTACAACTCTAAATGCAGTAAGAAATGCCATGATTGACTAATTAATCGGCCCCATCTTGATACGTGTCGAGATTTCCGCCGTGATCCTTGCTCGATTACAGATATTTTGGCTTACTGTTATTTGACAAGGTAAATTTCCATTGGTCTTGCTCGATCTTTATTTTGCTCGGTCTCGATCCTGGCCGATCTCGACCTTGATCGGTCTCTGGATTACGAGCTCAGCAATCTAATTGCGTACTATGGCTCGATATGATAACACGAGGCCGAACTTTGATCTATCGTGATCCAACCTCCATTAGTCATAAAAAGAGTAAGCCCGTTCCGACGGTATACACATATCACATCAAAAAAGCAGTTCCTCATATCTTCTTGCTCCCACCAGAATAAAATCGATATCCTCATAAAGCAAAACAAACAAAGAAAATTCTAACTCCTTCTCCCTCTCCCCCACACCCCCCAAAACCCCAGACCTCTGCTGTCCTGTTATTTTCAACCTTTGTATATATAAGGAGTTCTATAAAGTTCCTTGAGCTTTACCTCCAACACACAAACATGCCTTAATATATTTAGTACTATACCTTTCCCATTTATTCCGTTCTTAATTTATATATAGAGTCAATCTTTGAGCATCTCTAGTTTTATTTACTTAAAAAAATTTTTGCATTTAGATCACTTCTCTTTTGTGCTTTAGATATCGACTCACTAGTTCGACTAATTCAAATTCATACCGACTAAGCCCATTCAAGGGGTAAACCGCTCCCTATCAAAAAGTTTAAGAGCATTTTATTCATGTTAGCATGCATGCAGTCCAATAAAAAGGTGAAGTAGTGGTATTTTCTTTCATTTAATTAGAAAGACACACTTTTGGAAATATTTCAGCCCTGACAAGAAATAGAATATCATCAGAAAAAACCTAAGAAATCTTCATATTATTCTTGATTTTGCCTCCCTTTTAAATGTCCTCTTCTACACAAGTAATGGATCCTCTACAGCAACCACCATCAATGTTTTTGAACCCGAAAGCTTATTCGGATCACCGAGATCACGGGTCGGTTGGACCCGTAATCGGTGTCTTAGTAATGATAGCTGTTTTAGGAGCAATTGCTGTGATGATAGGCAGGATATGTTCGGGCCGTGGGATAATGGGTCGTGGTAATTATGACTTCGAAGGATGGGTTGAGACCAAGTGCGGGTCTTGTATTGATGGATGGGTTGACCCGCCACGTCCACAGGTGACTGGTTCACCGTCGGTGGTGGTGGAGAGCGGTGGCTCCGTCACTGCAGATTCTCCGGTGCCGGAGGAGGAGGTGGTGGAAGCAAGAGAAGAAGAGGCGTCTGATCATCAACAAAGTAATATGCATGAGCATATATCCACATGAAAAACGTTATTCTCTCTGGTTCACAATAAGTAATTTTTTGGTTTTTTTATTGTGGTTCGAAACAAGTGATTTTTCAGATTTCAGGAATAAATTAATTATTTTTTTCCTACATTGCTTTGAAGTAAAATATGTTAGAGTATGTGTTATGAGTGTTTATGTAAAGAGACAATAAAAGTTAATATAATCAATTTCATTACTAATTAATGGTAAAAGGCGATTTTTTTATGAAAACAACCAAAAAAATCATTTATTTTGGACCGGAAGGAGTAGCTAACGATCAAGTCTTGAAAAGGGTGGATTCTATAATATGGGTTTTCTTTTTTATTTCTTTAATGATTGGAAAAAATAGCCATTTCTTTTTTCTGATTCGTATTTTTGTTTTAAATTAAACCTGAGGTCTTTCTATGTGAAATTCTCAATGTTCAATATTGTAATTTGTAGCAATTCTTTCTCAATCAATAGGAGGGTTTAACGAGGATTGTGATTTTTTCACTTGTATGATTTGCATTATTTTTTATTTTATTTTATTTAAATTAAGTCGGCCTTTTCTAGTTTAATTTA
Organism: Nicotiana undulata; assembly: GCA_005239495.1. Taxonomy (NCBI): domain Eukaryota; kingdom Viridiplantae; phylum Streptophyta; class Magnoliopsida; order Solanales; family Solanaceae; genus Nicotiana; species Nicotiana undulata. The sequence goes on along the minus strand of ML252646.1, from coordinate 37,062 downwards.
TTCGTCAAAGCTTTCGAGGAGCTCTTTGCTTCTATAAGAAGATAGGCCAATCAAAGAAAGACGAGGTTAGAACTTCACTCCTTTTTCAGAAAGTTTTTCTTTTCAGTAAAATCAAATATTCAAGTTTCACGTAATTCATAGCTAATAATCAATTAAATAAATCATGTTTAAAACCGATTAGATAGTATTCTATTAATTAAGAGGTATTAATTAATCACTTTAAATCACTATGTTGAACCTAAAATCAACACATTTGGTTCTAGTTAGTTGAACCTAAAATTAAATGTTATAGCTCCAAATTCCAATCCCTATGATCAGCATTATTGCAAGCTATAGCCTAAATCCTTCATCTCTTTTCCATTTCTCAATTTGAAGTGTAATCTTGTTCATGCAAGCTATAACTAATACAATTATTATTCTTCCGTTTTCTTTTTCCACATTGCAAAAGATGGTAAACAACATCTCGACTTTCACAAAATAGAGGTAATTAAGGTCTGCATACGTATCCTTTTCAGATTCTATTTATAGGATTACATCGAATGTTGTTATTGTTGTTGTTGCAGAAGATATATCAAGAACCTTATAATTTATTCTTTTATCCAATAGACTAAACACTAAGATCTTACAGAACATGTAGAGAAGCTTGATTTACTATTGAAAATCAAATGCAAAATTATTCTCAAGAATAAGGTATTTTATCTTGGTCAATATTTTGGCACCCGAATAACGCTTATGAATTCTCAAAGGAAAAAAAACAGTCTGACGCATAAAGTATCTCGCATTCATATAGGGTCGGAGAAAGCGTTACACTCAAAAGATGTGATGTAGACAACTTACTCTAATGCAATCATTAATTATTGCTTCCATATTCGAGTCCATAATATATAAATCACACGAAGACAACTACTTTATCATTGCTCCTGTTCAATTAATTACTCAAAGGAACATAAAACTTTCTTACTTACTCTTTGACTATAAAGTTAAGCTGGCACAGCACTATAAGAAAGCAATAAAAACCAACAACCAAATAGTAGGTACAAATATAGCTCGATAATAGATGCACGATTTATTAATGAATAACTAAACTATAGGAGCTGAACAATTACAGCAGTGCCTTCATCCCCGGGCCCCGGGTTAAAGAAAACCCAGACGATACTTTACAATTTTGATAGAAAATTGATATTCTTTATTTTTTCTAAAAATGTATTAGCTATAAAAATTGTGATGTATAGTATTAGAAAATTTGTAAATATATGAATCACATTCAAGAGATTTGAATTTAAATACACGAATTCTCATAAAATTAAATATGTTAATCATCATATTCTGGATAATTGTCAAATATTTAAGTTCATTAGATCAGAATATAACTAAACATCCAATTCTGCTAGGTTAGTCTATTTATTTGAACGTCAAGTGAAGAACCCATTTTAATGGCTTCCTGGCCACTTAAACTTGTAGCACTTTTAAAAGTCGATACATAAACTTGCATTTTTCCCATTTTAACACTCCAACTTGATGCAATAAATACTAATAAACACATTTGACTGTTGACTATGCCTATGTGGAAGCGGCGCAGCTGACATGACTAAATTGTGTGCATATCACGCTACAAAGGCGCGTGGATAGTTATTATTTTTATTAAAAAAGAAAAAGAAAAAGAAAAAGGGAAAAGAGACTTTTCCCTTTCCCTTCCATTTTCCCATGTCTTCCCTACATAACTCCCACCTCCCCTTTCCCCCTCCCCTTCTATTCTATCATAGCCACTTCTAGCACAACATAGAACACAACCCAAACAAAGGAAAAAACTCAGAACCTTAGCACACCCCCTACGCACTTGCGTAACTCCTTCCAAGATATCAATACCAAACTCCAATAACCATGGAAAGTAAAATCGGAGCTTATGTTTACAGTCTCCATTATCGGAGAGGCAATGGGACACACTTGCCTCTGAGCCCAAATGACGACGACTTCTTCAGGAAGAAAGTGTTCTTAATTCAATTGAGAGGAAGGTGGAGTTTACCAGCCTAAAACTATGGAAACTAAGGCTGCTTATGAAGCCATGCTCAGCCTTATTCAGCAACAAATTGGTGGACATGCCTTTAGTATTGTGAGTGGGGATGCTGATGAGATATTGCCCATGTTAAAAGACGGCAACTTTAAGAACCGTGAAAAGAAATTGAAAATTGAAAAGTTGTTAAACCCTATTTCAAACCAGGTGTTTGATTAGTTGGTGTCGATTGGGCGACTCATCACTGACTACCAATTAGATGGTCGTGATGATGACGGTGAAGCTCTTGATTATGATGTTAGTGTAGCAGTTGATTTTAAGGAGAATGAAGACAAAGAAGAAGATGAAGAGAATGAGCTTGATGATGAAGAGGAGGATGATGTTGTGCTGGAAGCTGATGGTTCTGGCGCTATGCAGATGGGCAGTAGCATTGAGGAAGATGAGATGTAGGAGGCGGATGAAGGAATGACTTTGAATGTTCAGGACATATGTGTGAATGAATGGATGATGTGGCTATATAAAATATTAAATTAAATCTATGTCAGCAGCAATTGAACAACACGCACCATCACAAGTGTTTATTAGTAACCATTTTTCCAAGTAAAGGTGTTCAAATGGGAAACTCAAAAATTCATGTAACGTCTTTACAAACTGATGCAAGTTTAAGTGGCCAGGAAGCCATTTTGCCATTTTATTACTACCATCAAGTCTGGGAAATAGAAGAAAAAAATGACAAAAGAGGAAGGAGAAAGGGCATGTTGCGGACGCCGAAAAACTACCTCAAAATCTCCGAACAAAGCTCCAAAGAGAGAGTAAATCAGCTATCGCTCAGACCCGGTACCTGAATCTGCACACAAGGTGCAGGAGTAACGTGAGTACGCCAACTCAGTAAGTAACAATTATAACTAAAGACTTGAGTGTAGTGACGAGCATATAAAATCATGTAAATCCATGTTGATATTCTAAACGTCAATACCACATAAGAGGGGGGGGGGGGTGATTTGTGTGGTGTCCGATTTTCGCGTGCACTAGTTATAGAAGGACCAGGTTCTTCTATGTGTTCCAACTCCTACAGTTTGCGGAATAATAAATACATAAATTAAAGAACACAGTGATTTTACGTGGAAAACACCTGGCTCAAAAGGTGAAAAAATCACGACCTACCTCCCAGTAGGATTTTTCCAAACTCTTCACTAAATCAATGAGCCAAACAGCATTTACAAAAACTCTTTTGTAAACCTAAAGATTACCTCTAATCCCTTTGTGGCAAACTAGCCTCTAACTATTTGCGACAAACTCCAAGTTAGCTATAACTTGAATAGATAGTACCTATTACAAATTCTTCTAGATAAAGCTGAAAAGGTACAAGTTAAAATCACCTACTACAAATAAACTAGACTAAAAGACAACAGTTGGAATTGGTTCTTCTAAATGGTTCAAGTAGCTTCAGAGTCGCACACTTAATTCTCACACTAACTTCTTGCAAAATTTGCCTGGCTAATTTTTCTCTCAATTCTTGTTTAGCTTCTGCTTTTGTGCGTACTTGTACAATAAGAACACTTAACAATATATAGGATTAGTAGACAAGAGATTTACTAGAAATTCGATGCTACTCTTCCTTGGTGGAAGAGTTCTAGTTAATCTCAACTCCTTAAATCCTTCCTTATCTTGATTCCGTTCTTATTGACTAAGGAGTCCTTCTCCTTATCATTTTGCAATGTTTTCGATCAAGAGATATCTCTTTACTTCACATATTTCGTTTATCTCATGCATGTGCACATCACGTGCCTTTAAGTCTGCATGTGTTTGTGTCTTCAATGATGGACCTAGTTCAACGTTGAGTTGCATTGTCAATCTTCAAAACCATTCAGAGTCTTAGGCCAACAAATTCCCCCTTTTTGATAATGACAAACTTTGTCTTAGGCCAACAAATTCCCCCTTTTTAATAATGACAAACTTTGTGCTTAGTCATGTAACCAACTCAATCCAACAATGACACTTTTGAGAGTATTAAGCATTTATCATAAAGAACCAGGTTCATTAGGTTATAAATATCACATGTTCAAAGTATAGCACATCTTCCCCCTTTTGGCATCATCGAAAAGTTGCAAAATGTTAGCAATCCCAGATATGTAAGAATTAATCATGGCCACTGAGGCATCTGCAAGGGCAATCATGGATTAATCATCAATAGTAGACCAAGAATGCAAACTATCAAAGAAAATGAAACAAGATTAAGAGAAAAAAAATAGAAAGTTCATTGATAGAAGGATTGATCAACCAACATCCACAAGAAGAAAATAAAAACAGTTACCACTATGAGCAAAACAAACAACCAAAACAAAACAAAAAAAACAAGAAACATCCTGAATCTAGGTCACTGAAAGTTGAAGACATAAGCTGGACTACTAAGGCTGGAAGGGGTGGAGGCTGTGTGTTTGGCTTGAAGAAGAGATAGCATATCCTTGAGAATCCCCTCATTCTTCTCCATCTCTTTGGAAAGCTCAGTTCTGAGAGCATCTCTCTCAAATTCAACCTCAGCCAGGCGGTTCTACAGCCTAAGAATTTCTGCATCCTTAGCACCACCCTCCTGCACAAGTGCTCTGACTTTGTTGTTCACATGCGTCTTTCTGGATGAACCAGGTTCATTGTCAGGAATATTAACAACATAGTCATAGGCCAAAAGAGTGTTTTTGCCAAAGTGGTCCTTGACAGTGGCCATTTCTGCCTTCTTCAGAGGCACCTTGAAGTGATCGAGCACAGTGGTGAGGATGAAGCCATATGGAATGGCATGAGCCTTGGAACCATTAACCACCCTGTCCAGCAGCTGGATGATGAAGTAAGGCCAGTTGATTTGCTTTCCACTATCCAGGCACTCCATGAGAACTAAGTCCATGTAATTTTCTATGTGCCTTCTCTCTTGCCTCGGCAGTACACACTTGTTAATGAACTCAAACACCACATTGTGAGGGGGTGTCATCTCACTTTTGTAGACTGCCCTTGGTTCAATCTCTTCAGCATTGTCACAAAACCTTCTGGTAATTTGCAGAGCAGTAGGAAGAGCATCCAAGTTGGGCCACTTCTGCCTGGTGTAATCATCATAGCCTTCAGATGGAATCCCAAGCACTTCTCCAGTTCTATGGCATCGAAAGAAATTTTGGTCCCTTTTACTTGACTGGAGACCCTTCCATCCTTGATTACAGCATTGGCCATGAACTCGACTATCTCACTTAAGGAACATTTCCTTCGAGCCCCGCACTTCCATCTTATCCATCAAATAGACCATGCCAGACTCCTCTGGATCTTTTAGCAATCTCCCCTTCAGAATAGTGCGCTTCCCAAACTTTGTCAAATTGTCCTTCTCTCCAGCAGACTCCTCTTCTTCTTCTTCAGCACTCCAATCCTCCTCTTCATCAATCTGAACTTTCTTTGATTTTACTGTAGACATGGTTCTCTTGGAAACAGTTGAGGGTACGACAGTCACAGATGCAGACTTCTTGGAAGAAGTCTTGGCTTTCTTTGGTTTGGGTGTCTGAACCTCAGCATCCGCCATTTGTTCCTCTTGATGGACCAGGTGCATCTCCTCAATCTCAATAGACTCTACAGGCTCAGCAACTTTATCCTTTCCCTTCTCAGATCTCTTTCTCTTACTCTCCTTCAAAGCTTTTGGTAGCTGCTCCTCACTCTGCCTAATTGCACTTCTTATAGTTCTTCCTCTTGGAAGAGGGGTTTCTGAATCAGCAGAGGTAGTGGCTTTTCTCTTCTTACTTGCTCTAGCAGTTTCAACCTTCTTAGCCTTGGGAGTCCTTTTCTTCTTTGGTTTATAACTCTCTCCTAAATTCTTCATAAGATCTGCTAAGATTTCCTCAATTGATGAACCAGGTTCATATGCAGCTTTCCCAAGATTTTCTAACCCCTCAGCAGCTTCGCCTGAGTCACTTCTGTTAGAACATGCGCAGCGGAAGCAAGCAAACAAACCAGGAATCTAATACATGTAAACTAGACAATGCTATAATCACAAGATTAGAAGCACTAACCTCTTGAAATCGTTGCACAAAGCTTCCAAACAGCAAGAATCCAGGGCTGCAGTCTTCTGCTATATGCCTAATAAAACCTTGGACGTTTTTGCTTTTGGGTGGGCAAAAACAATACAACTCTGAAAGTGAGTAATTAGGTGAAATTCGTCCTCCTTAAGTAGAGTTATTTTTGGCCGAAAATTGTCTTCCAAAAACGTGTAGGATTCTACTTGCACAAGTAGAATCCTACTCTAACTCTAACGGATGACTTTTCTCCCAAGTCACTTTTTACCCAAGTCTTGTCCACGTTTTTACTAGGTATAGCAGGGACCACAGAAATAATAAGAGGCTACCAATATAACATTAGTTCAAAATTAGCATGAATTAATTCTTACTATAATTAATTGCAATGTATTCCACTAAAAAACTGCAATTGAACTCCTCAGTATGAATTTCGAAAATTCAATAACACTTATTTTAACTCCCTATGTTAAGATCTCAAATACCAGTTAATTAAATTAAATCACTTAAAATTTAATTAAATCAACTAATTAAATCCTTTACAATTCCGCTTAAACTATTTCATGTGACGGATACGAAATCCACCGGC
>ML252646.1:0-30179 GCA_005239495.1 Nicotiana undulata | reverse complement strand
GTTCAATATACACTGAGTATACTAGCAAAAGAAGTCGGAGTCAAACCACTCCCATAATCAAGACAAATTATACTATAATCTTGTGCTACAATCATCAAGATATTTTGTCCAATAATATCTTTGATTGTGAACAAAATTTATTAATTATGAGAACCAACAATTTAATCTTCTGTGCATGAGCTAAGACTCCATACACTAAATTGTCTACTACATAACTAAAAGGACACACATATAACAAATGATCTATTTAAAATAGTACTTTATTGAATTGAATAAATTAAATATATAATTATTCCATAAATAAAATACTATGTCTAAACTGCATGGTTAATAGTATATCCCAACAACTTCCCCCTAAGTCCTTGGCTCCTTCTCCTTCTACCACTGGTTCAGTGCCACAGATGGCCCATGGAGTAGCTTCTTCCCATGTTCCCTTCACATTGCTCCTGCCTCCCTCTCTCTCTCTCTATCTTTTTCTTTCTCAATTTTATTTTTACCACCTCGTCGTCGCCTATAAGGTACCTCCACATCCACCACAGACCCAATCAATACAAACCTATTTTCAGAAATTTCAAGCTCAGGCTCAGACCTAGTTTTTGGAATAGATGATACATGTTCAGAATCAGATGAACCGGTTGCTTCCCCCTTAGTTGCTGACTTGAAGGAGTCAGTAGAGTTTTCTAATTCTTGAGCCTGACTGGCTTGAAGCTTATCATTTAACTTTTTAGCGAGAGAGCCAGTAGCCATTGTTTTCCTGGCAAGCATTTTGACCCGCCTTATCCTGGGTTCTGAATTAGGGTTGGGTTGAGGAACGGTGGTGCTTGGGGGATACGGAATGGGATTTTGTTGAGGGGTGGTGGGATGGGAATGAGATGGGATGGAGGGATGGGATTGAGATGGGGTGGAGCTGGATTCTTAAAGTGTGATACCGTATTGAGGTGTATAGGAGGAGGACGAAGAAGGTGTAGCGGGTGGTGGAGTATATGCCATTGTGATTTTGAGTTAAAGAAGAAAAGAAAATTAGGATCAAAGTTTTGGAGCAGAGAGATGAAAGGGTTTCGACAGTTATGACTTGAGAAGAGAAGGGAATGATGGCTTAGAGAAGTGATAATGATGGGATTTTAAAGGGGGTGGGTAATTAATAAGTAACGGGTGTATTTTGGGTCAAGAAGAAGTCTAATCAGTTCTGTAAGTGTCAGTTAGGACTGACAGTTACGACTACCCCTTTTTCTAGGTATTTTAATTTTGATGGGATTCTAAGAGGTGACGGAATTGGTTCAAATTTGGGATAAATACTAGATTTTGAAAAGATCTTGTTTTAGGTAGAGTTCTTCTCATGATTAGCTATTTATATTTGAAAATATGTATGATGGAGAACACATACCTCGCCTTTCAGATGAACCAGCACTGATGAACCAGGTTCATCATGTAAGAAACCTCTTGATCAAGCCTCAATTTTCAACAATAAGAAAAACATCATTAGTAATCAATGAGTCATATCAAAACATGGCAAAAGAGTATGTTTTTTACAACATGAGACTGAGCAACACTTAATCTGATTATTTACATAAATCTCAGTATTTCTAGCCAATTTTGTTTTCATTTTTCCCTTTTTTTCATTTACATTTTGAAGTGGTTCAGTTAGGTGATCTTAATCATCCCTAATTCTAAAATGTTCCTTTCAAAATGCTCTCTGCTTAGTACTTTTGTAAAGATGTCAGCAATCTATTTATCAGTAGCACAAAATTTAATAGAAATCAATCCCTTCTCATAGTTGTCTCTTAAAAAATGGTGTCTAACATCTATGTGCTTTGTTCTTTTATGATGAACGGGGTTCTTTGTCATACTAATATCACTAGTGTTATCACAAAAGATAGGGATACATCCAACCTCTATTCCAAAATTCATCAATTGTTGTTTAATCCATAATAATTGAGCACAAAATGAGGCTGCAACCACATACTCAGCCTCAGCAGTAGATAGAGCTACATAATCCTGCTTTTTAGTGGCCCTCGACACAAGACATGAGCTCAGAAAATGTGACATACCTAAGGTGCTCTTTCTATCTACTAGAAAACTTGCCCAGTTAGCATCAGCATATCCCACAAGATCAAAGTTACTACCTTTGAGATACCAAAGACAGAGGCCAGTCGTGCCTTTTAGGTATCTCAAGATTCTCTTCACAGCAGTAAAGTGGGATTCCTTTGGATTAGTCTGAAATCTTGCACAAAGCCCTACGCTGAAAACAATGTCAGGTCTACTGGCAGTAAGATACAACAACGAACCAATCATTCCCCTATACAACTTTTAATCGACAGATAAACCGGGTTCATCTACATCTAGTTTTGTGGTTGTTGCAATAGGAGTGTCAATTTCTTTTGAATCTTCTATTTTAAATCTTTAAGAAACTCTTTCACTTATTTTTGCTGATGGATCATAGTTCCATTTGAATTTTGTTTAATTTGTAAGCCTAAAAATAAATTAAGCTCACCCATCATGCTCATTTCAAATTCACTCCCCATCAGTTTAGCAAATTCTTTACTTAGCTTTTCAGAAGTTGCTCCAAAGATTATGTCGTCGACATATATCTTCACTACCAAGAGGTCTTTACCTTTTCCCTTCAAGAATAAGGTACTATCAATTTTACCGCTCTTGTAGTCATTCTCAAGCAAGAATTTTGATAGCCTTTCATACCATGCTCTTGGAGGTTGCTTGAGTCCATACAGTGCTTTGTCAAGTTTGTACACATGATCAGGATTCTCCTTGTTTTCAAACCCTGGAGGTTGCTTGACAAACACTTCTTCCTTTAGATAGCCATTCAGGAAGGCACTCTTGACATCCATCTGGTGAAGGGTGAATTCCATGTAAGCATCAAAGGCTATGAGGAGCCTGATTGCTTCCAACCTTGTCACCGGAGCAAAAGTTTCATCATAGTCTATGCCTTCCTCCTGACTATATCCTTGAACTACCAATCTTGCCTTGTTTCTTGTAACTGTTCCATCTTCATCAGGTTTGTTTCTGAAGACTTACTTTGTTCCAATCACTGATCTATCTAAGGGTCTTGGTACCAGATGCCAAACTTGACTCCTTTAAAATTGGTTGAGCTCATCTTGCATGGCATTTACCTAATCTGCATCCTGCAAAGCTTCAGCAATATTTTTAGGTTCAATCAAGGATAGAAAAACATCACAAGCACAAAGGTTTTTCAACGATGATCTGGTTTTAATTCCAGATGTTGGATCAGTGATAATGTTCTCAATGGGGTGAGAACTTTGATATCTGTGTGGTTTTACAACCAACTGGTTATTTCTTGAAGATCCTACAGTGCCTTGTTGCTGTGGAATAGGATCAGGGACAGGTTCCAATGAGGTTTGTAAATTAGCTTGGTGTTCAGTTCCCCCTGTTATGTTGTCCGGGATGGATGAACCTGTTCCATCACCTGTTCCTTCCTCCAGTGTTGCTCCAGTTTGGTTTGAGTTTCTGACCAGCCCAATTTCTTTATCTTCTTGTTCCTGTCTCTCAGAAAGAATGTTAGTTTCATCAAAAACCACATGTACACTTTCTTCAACACACATAGTTCTTTTTTTATAAACTTTATAAGCCTTACTATGTAAAGAATATCCCAAGAATACTCCCTCATCACTTCTGGAATCAAACTTACCTAGGGAGTCATTGCCATTGTTGTGCACAAAGCATTTGCAGCCAAAAGCCCTAAGATGGGATATATTGGGCTTTCTCCCTTTAAGTAACTCATATGGAGTCTTCTCTACAAGTGGTCTAGTCATGCACCTATTTATGATATCATGCAGTATTTATAGCTTCTGCCTAGAAGCTATGAGGTAGTTTACTAGAAAGAAGCATAGTCCTAGCCATATATTCAAGTGTCCTATTCTTTATTTCAATCACTCCATTTTGTTGTGGAGTTCTAAGGGAAGAAAAGTTATGATTTATGCCATGCACATCACAATATTCAGCAAATTTTGCATTTTCAAATTCAGTGCCATGATCAGACCTAATTGATGCAAGTTGATTTCCTAATTGTTTCTAAATTTTTCTAACAAAAGAAGTAAATATGTCAAATGCTTCATCTTTAGATGTTAGAAATAATGTCCAGGTAAATCTAGAATAGTCATCAACAAGCATCATTACATATCTCTTACCACATCTGCTTAATGTTCTCATAGGACCACATAGACCCATATGGACCAGTTCCATCGTCCTGGTGGTACTTACCATTTTCTTACTTTTAAAAGAGGATCTTACCTGCTTCCCCCTTGCACAAGCCTCACAAAATTTGTCTTCCTTGAACTTAATGTTAGGGAGACCTATCACTAAGTCCTTGGAGACTAATTTGTTGAGTTGACTTAGACTTGCATGTCCAAGTCTTTTGTGCCAAAGGAGGGGATCACTGTCCAGCACACTCAAGCATGTTAATTCATTTTCTGTCAGCGTGGACAGATTTATGATATAGATATTATTCACTCTCTTTCCCTGCAAAACAATCTTGTCAGTGATAAGATTTATTACAAAGAATTTTGTAGAAGTGAACGCTAGCAGGTTACCTCTGTCACACAGTTGTGACACACTGATCAGGCTATATTTCAAGCCATCTATCAAGTAAAAGTTCTCAATGGAACGCGTGTCATCCTTACCTACCTTACCAATCCCAATGATTTCACCTTTCTTTCCATTTCCAAAGGAGACATTTCCTCATTTGAGGTTCTCAAGTGAAAGGAAATGTTCCTTGTTGTCAGTCATGTGTTTTGAGCAGCCACTATCCATGTACCATATTTGGCTACTTCCTTTCACTTGAACTACAAAATAAAATAAGGGGTTAGTCTTAGGAACCCAAATTAGTTTGGGTCCCTTTCTATAAGAAAAAGGATGAATTAAGTTCCTTTTAGCCCAATTTGGTAACCAATTTTTCCCTCGAACAAAACTTTTATTCTTTTGACTGGCCTGCTCTTTTGCATTGCATTCAATTTTGTAGTGACTAGTCTTACCACAGTGGGTACAAATTTTTTTCTCAAGAAGAGTGAGGTACTTGCTTTTGGGATCCCATTTAGGCAGTTGACTCCCAAAGCCAAGTCCTCTTCGGTTGCTACTATGATTTTCCTGTATCCATGTTAAAGCATCAGAGGATTTATTCCATTTGCATGTTCTTCTACTTCATGCTTAACCTTACCAAGTTCCTCCTTCAACACTCTTATCTGTTCATCTTTCTTATACAACTCATCCTTTAATTTACCTACATTTTCTTCTAAGATGAGTTGAGAGTTGTCAATTGTCTTCTTACTGGTTCCTAGTTTCAGTTTTAAATTTTTCAAATTTTAACTCTAGGACATTTGTTTCAAGTGGATGAACCTGGTTCTTCAGAGTAGTATTTTCACTCACAGATTCACTTAATCTGAGTTCTAGATTTTTACACTTTGTTTTTAACATTACATGCTCCTTAGAAAGATGTTCCTTCTCCTTATTTATTACTTCAGAATCATCAATAAAGTCAAGTAATAATTTAGAAAGTTTTTCTTTGGATAAGAACTTAATCTTGTCTTTGAGATGGGATATACTTACCTCTGATTCCTCATATGATTCCTCATCTGATTCACCAACTGCCATGAGTGCTTTTTCATCATCTTCTTCTTCATCTGAAATTTCTCCCATAGCAGCAACTATAGCGTTTGTTGATATTTTGTTCTTCTTAAAATGAACATGTTCCTTCTTCCGGTTCCTTCGTTCAGACCTTTCCCTTTTCCATTCAACTTCTCACTGAGGGAAGTTCTTGATGTGATGATCAATTTTCCCACATTTGTAACAACCCTCATTGGTGGTTTTTCTGGTGTCTTTGCCTTGTTGTAATTTCCACCTCTTGAGATTCCCTTTTTCCTCATAAGATAATTTTTGAATTCCCTGGTGATCATAGCCATTTAATCTTTCTCCAGTTCTGATCCCTCAGTGATTCTCAGTGCCAGACTTATTTCCTTCTTGGGAGAATCCATCTTCATTGTTTGCCTTCTAAGCTCATAGGCAGTGAGATTTCCAATTAGCTCATCCAGTCTGAGGGTTGCCAAGTTCTTAGATTCCTGAATTGCAGTAATCTTAATTTCCCAAGAGAATGGCAGAACCCTTGTCAAAATCTTCTCAACCTTGTCTTCTTCAAGAATCGTCCTTCCAAGAGATTTTAGTTAATTTGTCAGAGTAGTGAATCTAGTGTACATCTCTTGGATTGTCTCTCCTTCCTTCATAGAGAAGTTTTCATATTGTGAATATAGTAGAGTACCTCTGGATCTATTCACTTGAACAGTTCCTTCATGAGCCACTTGCAAAGTGTCCCAAATCTCCTTGGCAGTAGTACAACTTTGCATTCTACTGTACTCATCTAGACCAAGTCCACACACAAGCCACTTCTTGGCCTTAGCATTCTTCTCCCATTTTCTTAAGTCTTCAGCAGTGCAGTCAGCTCTTGTCTTTGGCACATCTACTCCTTCATCAATCTTCTTCATGGTGGCCAAAGGACCGTCAGTAACTATGTTCCATAGTTCATAGTCTTCTCCAATTAAGTGATCCTTCATCCTGTTCTTCCACCAGGAGTAGTACTGGCCATTGAAGAGTGGTGGCCTAGCAGTTGATGGCCTAGCAGTTGATTGTCCTTCCCAGTTCCCCAGTGGTGCACTCATCTTGATCTTTTCCAAAGGTGTTAGCCTCTTCAAGGATAACCTGCTCTGATACCAGTTGATGTTCTAAACGTCAATACCACACAAGAGGGGGGGGTGATTTGTGTAAGTCCAATTTTCGCACACAAGAGGGGGGGGGTGATTTGTGTAAGTCCAATTTTCGCGTGCACTAGTTATAGAAAGATCAGGTTCTTCTATGTGTTCCAACTCCTACAGTTTGCGGAATAATAAATACAGAAATTAAAGAACACAATGATTTTCCCAAGATAATCTCAGTCATGATTTATACTTGTTCAGCATTCTTCCTATTTATCACACTGTTTTTAAATAATGAAAGATAGTTTAGGCTGATTCCCCGTGATTTATACTGAGTTTCCCGAGTGGCTTGTGAGGATGATGACTGAGGCAGAGAGCCGGATTGTGAGGATAGTGAGGGATCGGGCTGCACGCCGTAACGTAATATATATATATATATATATATATATATATATATATATATATGGATCGGGTTGCACGCCGCAGCGAGGTATATGTCTATCGGGTTGCACGTTGCATCGAGATATTAGATCGGGCTGCACGCCGCAGTGATATAGCGCTTGGGCTGTAGGAGCCCCTTCGGAGTCTGTACACCCCCAGTGAGAGCAATCGACTATTTTGGATCGGGCTGCACGCCGGGGCGGTTATTATACGGATCGGGATGCATGCCGCAACAGTTATTATATGGTACATGTTGAGTGAGAGTGCTGAGTGTGAGCATTGACTTATGAGAGTAGATTCACGAGTGACTGAGAGGCTGCCCGAGAGGCTTCATTTGTGAGTGATATTGTTCCCGAGGGGCTAATATTTTATGAAACTACTGTTTTTCACTCTTCTTTACACTGAGCCTCTAATGAAAATGTTGAACAAATGTTTTACACGAGATTTTAAATGGAAACTTGGAATTTTTATGAAAATATTCGGAATGTAGATTTCTGACTTGATGTATTGATTCTACTGCTGCTTATTACATGTGTTGGCCTAAGACTCTGAATGGTTTTGAAGATTGATAATGCAACTCAACGTTGAACTAGGTCCATCACTGAAGACACAGACACATGCAAACCTAAAGGCACGTGATGTGCACATGCAGGAGATAAACCAAATCTGTGAAGTAAAGAGATATCTCTTGATCGAAAACATTGCAAAATGATAAGGAGAAGAACTCCTTAGTCAGTAAGAACAGAATCAGTATAAGGAAGGATTTAAGGAGTTGAGATTAACTAGAACTCTTCCACCAAGGAAGAGTAGCATCAGAATTCTAGTAAATCTCTTGTATACTAATCCTATATATTATTGAGTGTTCTTATTGTATAGGTACGCACAAAAGCAGAAGCTAAACAAGAATTGAGAGCAAAATTAGCAAGGCAAATTTTGCAAGAAGTTCGTGTGAAAATTAAGTGTGCGACTCTGAAGTTACTTGAACCAGCTAGAAGAACCAGTTCCAACTGTTGTCTTTTAGTCTAGTTTATTTGCAGTAGGTGATTTTAACTTGTACCTTTTCAGCTTTATCTAGAAGCATTTGTAATAGGTACTGTCTATTCAAGTTATTGCTAACTTGGAGTTTGTCGCAAATAGATAGAGGCTAGTTTGCCACAAAGGGATTAGAGGTAATCCTTAGGTTTACAAAAGATTTTTGTAAATGTTGTTTGGCTCATTAATTTAGTGAAGATCTTGGGAAAATCCTACTGGGCGGTGATTATGGTTGCTTTGGATCATTTCGAACAATTCCTGCAAGCAAGCATATTTCATTATTTTCCGGGAATACCTTCAAGCATTTTTGGCCTAAAACACAAGTAAAATAGAGCAAATAATAGGTTAAAATCCCTATTTATCAGGCACTCCGAAGGAAATAGCAACACATAAATTGGATGTCGACCCATTCTACCCCCAAGTGCAGCAAGTTAGAAGAAAATTTAATGTCGCGATAAACGATGTTGTTCGCGAAGAGGTGGAAAATTGCTTGAAAATGGCTCTATCAGAGAGTCAAAATATCCCCAATGGGTCGCCAACATGGTCATGGTAAAAAAGAAAAAAATGGGAAATAACCGATGTGCGTAGACTTCACAGATCTGAACAAAGCATGCCCGAAAGACTCATTCTCACTGCCCCATATTGACCAGCTTATCGGCACAACAACCGGGCATGGGCAATTAATTTTCCTAGACGCCTATTCGAGTTACAACCAGATCCTCATGGAGGAAGAAGACCAGGAAAAAACACTTTCATAACCCACAAAGGGACGTACTACTACAGAGTTATGTCGTTCGAGTTGAAAAACGCAGGGGCGATATACCAGAGGCTGGTAACCAAAATGTTTAGAGATCATCTCGGCAAAACCATGGAAGTATATATAGACGACATGCTGGTCAAGTCGAAAAGAAAGGAAGACCACATCGACCACTTAAGGGAAGTCTTCGACATACTCAGGCAGTACGGCATAAAATTGAACCCCGAGAAATGCGCCTGCGGTGTAACCTCGAGAAAGTTGCTCGGCTTCTTAGTATCGCAACGAGGCATCGAGGTCAACCCTGACCAAATCAAGGCTATAGAGGGAATACCAGAAAACTTGACCAGCAAGAAGCAAGTGCAGAAGCTGATCGTCCGTATAGCCACCCTGTCAAGATTTATCTCACGGTCCTCTGATAGATGCCACAAATTCCGAGTGCGTCGACGCCTTAAAGGAACTAAAGGCCTACATGTCTTTTTTCCCCATTGCTTGCTAAGGCAGAACCCGGAGAATGTCTCCTCATCTACCTGACCGTGTCCGATGTTGCAGTAAGTGCAGTTCTGGTTCGAGAAAATAAAGGTACGCAATCTCCAATCTAGTATATTAGCAAGACTTTGGTCGATGCTGAAACAAGGTACCCCCACCTGGAGAAGCTAGACCTAGCTTTGGTCGTAGCTTCACGAAAGCTTAGACCTTATTTCCAGTTCCACCCCATCTTAGTGGTCACGAACTTTCCCCTAAGAGTATCCTGTACAAACCCGAGTTGTCGGGTAGGTTGTCCAAATGGGCCATAGAATTGAGCAAGCACGATATAACCTATCAGTCTCGAACGACGTTAAAGTCACAAGTATTTGCCGACTTTGTCGCCGACTTTAACGCAAAAATAATGCCCGAAGTCGAAAGGGAAGCCGCCAATACTTTCCCCAAGATACACTACCAATGGATTCTGTACACCGACAGCGCCTCTAATGCGTCAGGATCTGGACTGGGACTCGTGATCGAGGTCCCAACAGGCGAGATAATTTGCCAATCCATACGGTGCCCTAATATGACTAACAATGCTACAGAGTATGAGGTCGTTGATTGCGGGGTTAAAGTTGGCACTCAAATACGAAGCATGATGAGTAGTCCTATAATGTGACTTAGAACTCGTCGTCAATCAAGTCAGAAAGACTTTCAAAATCAAGGAACAAACGCTACAAAAGTACCAGGCCGAGATCTGCATATCGCTACCCGAGTTCGACGAATGCCAGCTCGGCTAAATACCTCGAGCGCAAAACATCGAGGCGTACGACCTCGCTAAACTGGTGGCGGCCACTAAAAGCATAATCGGAGAAGGGAACGTGGTACTCTCCTTCACTCGTCAATCAACCAAATCTAGGTATTCACTATTAACCTAACTTGGGATTGGCGCAATCGTATTATTGCATACCTGCAGGACGGCGTGCTTCCAAATGACAAAAACGAAACTAAAAAACATCGGATGCAAGCAGCCAGGTATAGAATCATCAACAACGACCTGTACAAAAGGGCGTATGGAGGCCCTCTAGCAAAATGATTAGGACCAAACAAGACATGACGCGTCCTAGAAGAGGTCCACAAAGGTCAATGTCGGGCTCACACCGAGAATCGAGCCCTAGTCAGATGCCTCATCCGAGAAGGCTACTACTGGCCCACAATGAAAAAGGAAACCGCTGACTTTATTAAAAAATGTGAACCATGCCAAAAATACGCCCTCATGATCCACCAAGCAGGCGAGCACCTCCACTCAGTCACCTCGTCCTAGCCCTTTATCAAATGGGGAATGGATATCGTTGGACCCCTCCCCACAGGATGAGGTAATGTGTGATTTCTTTTAGTTTTAACTGACTATTTTTCTTAGTGGGTGGAAGCAGGTCCGTTCGCTCAAGTACGCGAGCAAGAAGTGATCGCCTTTATATGGAGGAATATCGTATGTCGCTTCGGCATTCCCAATGAAATCAGCTGTGACAACGGACCCCAATTCACAGGAAAGAAGGTCGCCGAGTTCTTCAAAAAATGGCACATAAAAAGAATGCTCTCCACACCATATCACCCACAAGCAACGGACAAGCGAAATCCTCCAACAAGTCGATATTGAATATCATGAAAAAAAGCTCGAGAACGCCAAGGGACTGTGGCCGGAGTTGCTGCCGGAAGTGTTATAGGCATACCACACTACTCCAAAGACAAGCACTGGAGAAACGCCGTACTTAGTAGTCTATGGGACTGACACAGTGATATCGGTCGAGGTCGAAATTCAAATAAGAGTGGGCCAAGCAACGATGAAAGCAGAAGGCATGACCTCGATGAGGCCGACGAATGACGAGACATGGCTTACGTAAGAATGGTAGCCCAAAAACAACAGACAGAGTGGTACTATAAGAAAAAAGCCAAGGTCAGGCCGCTGAAAGTTGGGGACTATGTACTCAAAGCGAAATCACGGGTGAGCAAGGATCCAGGGGAAGGAAAGCTGGGGACCAATTGGAACGGCCCGTACAAAATCACGGCGGAAACAAGAAAAGGGTCGTTCCAACTAGAAACAATGGAAGGAAAGTTACTACCAAACAATTGGAACGTCACCCATCTCAAATACTTCAACCTCTAAGGACATATGTTCTTTGAGGCGTACTATTTTTGCCTCACCTGAGTTTTGTCCCAATTGGTTTTTCTCGGGGAGGTTTTTAACGAGGCGACAGAGAGGGAATCTCGAAGTTAAGTACATGTTCATCGCTCGACCTCTCAAATACTCTGCAGGTCGACCAATGAAGGGACTCGATAGGATGGGACTTCTCCAATGTATGTATAAGCAAAGCAAAGTATGCAAACACATGATGTTCACATGTCTCCACCAAGTTTAAACATTACACCAATACTGGAACTCACATTTGACCTCGTTCGAATTAACTATGAGTAATATTCGACATCGCTCGAATCAACTCATGTTCGACCTCGCTGATCGGACTCACATTCGACCTCGTGTGAATTAATTATGAGTAACATTCGACCTCATTCGAATCAACTCACATTCGACCTCGTTCGAATTAATTACGAGCAACATTCGACTTCGCTCGAATCAACTCACATTCGACCTCGCTCGAATTAGTTACGAGCAACACTCGCTAGAATCAACTCATATCCGACGTCATTCAAATTAAATACAAGTAACATTTGACCTTGCTCGAATAATCGCACATCGACCTCGTTCGAATTAGTAAAGAATTACATTCGACCACACTCGAATTCAACTCATACTCAACCTAACTTGAGTTCAATTTACAAGTTACATCCGTTTGAGTTAATTACGATGACATGACACTTCACCCAAATTCAATAAAAGATGTACTTAATTATGTTCGAGGTATCTTGTTACACCCCATATTTTCGTACGTGAGAGTACGCCATAAGTAAATTGATGAAAGCTCGGATATGAGATGTTACATCCCACATTTTTCGTACGTTAAAGTTTTGTCATAAGTTAAACGGCGTAAGTTCGGGAATGAGATTATTTTGGGATTATAAGTATTACGCTATTTCAAACAAGTGATAAGTAAATTCGTGAAAGGGAGAGGGTAAGAAAATCGAAGGAAATGAATTTCGTCGAAGTTTGACATTTTGGGATTAAATACGGCCCGAGCTATAATATCCCGTATATATTGACTAGTGCCATACAAGGTACCACATGACCATAATAGTAAGGTGTGCAAAGTGTGTTAAACGTGAGTAGTATTTTAAGTAATTTGAGATAATCTTAATTATATGAATAATTTGGTAATTATGAATTTTTGTGGGAGATTAACCAAGTAAGTTAAGCTAATTAAGTAAGTTTGGATATGCATAGTAAGCCAAAAACGTGGCAGCAATTGGAACCAAGATTAAAGACACCAAATGTGACTCTTTAAGTGCATACAATAGGTGTCATAATTAAAGGATGAGGTGGCTTCATCTAAAGTGTGAAAGGTCTCTTAAAATAGCAAATTGAGATGCTACAAGCAACATTTTTTCCTTCAGCAACATTCATATGAGTATATTACTCAATACTATAGTAACTCATTCAGAGCGATTAGCAACGTGAATTCTGCTACAAAAATCATACAAGACTATGTAATGTTATGGCAACGGTATTTTGCGATTCTAAGGGAGTTCGGTGCAATCTTTCTTAAGAATTCATATGAATTTTCTCCTACTTTGATCCCCATTACATATTGTCGCAATTGACATGGGTTGGAAGGATTTTTAAGAGAATCGGCTCAGGTGTGTTAAGGCTAAGCCCTTCCTTCATTTTGGCATGATCTCGTAATTACACGAGTTTGATAACGAGGCATAAAGAGAAATTCATATTCCTGAATTTATGTACATTTCCTAGTCTCATAAGTTATAGTATTCTCCCTTACCGGGACTTCATATTAAATTGAGTTTTGTCTTCTTCCAGTCAAGAGAGAAGTATATTCACTACCATCGAGCTATAACCGATGGGCAGGACCCTATTGGGAAACCTCTGATCAAATGGTAAGTTATATACCGAGCATACTGTGGCCGAGCGCCTATGAGCGAGCCCAGTTAGAGGTACAAAGCCTAGTATGGCCGAGATCCTGTGAGCGAACCTACTACGGCAGAGCAATTATATATATATATACCGAGCCTTATAGGGTGAGAATATCTCCCTATTATCTTTGACTCCCAGTTACTTTCAGTTATTATATTATCAGTTTAGTTGCAGCTTTCAGTATATTGCCTTACATACTCGGTACATTATTTCGTACTGACGTCCCTTTATGGGGGCGCTGCATTTTATGCGTGCAGGTTTAGACGGAAAGACGGGTAAACCTCCTCATTAGGTGTTTCCCGAGTTCAACCTGATCAGTAAGCTCCATGACCTTCGGAGTTGCCGGGTCTAGAGCTTTATGTACATATTGTGTATATAGGTATGTATGTTATGAATAGGTCGGGGCCCTGTTCCGATCACAGTATATCCATTAGTAGAGGCTTGTAGACATATCATGTCAGTTAGTGCAGTATGCTGGGCTTGTAGGCCTGTGTATATTTTGTTAGTTGGCCAGTTGTAGTAGTTATGTCGGCATTATCGGCCCAGCTTTATATTGATGTTTAGTCAGTGTTCGCAAATTGTCTTGCAATGTGGTCTATGGATAAAGTATGACATTATATGTTCAAATTCCCTTAGTCGCAAGTTGGTATGCAAGGATAGGTGAGGCACCAGGTGCCCATCGCGGCCTTTCGGTTTGGGTCGTGACAAAAGTGGTATCAGAGCAGTTCTGTCCTATGGAGTCTACAAGTCATGTCTAGTAGAGTCGTTTTTATGGGTGTGTTGTGCACCACACTTATAAGCAGGAGGCTACAGGGAATTTAAGATTGTCACTCTTTCTTCTTACTCTAGATCGTGTGGTAGATCTCACTTATAATAATTCAAACTCCTAACTTCTATTTTATTCGTAATAAGATGATACCTACATCCGGAAAGACGGTTGGTAAGAGATATAGATGTGGAAGAGTTGAGTTAGAGGAACTCGATTTTGCATCATGCTTATGATAAGTAATGTAAGGTCTTCAGCAGATCATGTGTGTATAAGCTTCTTGATAAGGAGCCTTAAGGCAAGAATATCTGTCCGCTCATATGGTGAAAGGCAATGAGAGATTCAGAAGATAGATACAAGTTTCAACAAGTAAAAGAAGCAAGATGAAGAAGGGTACGAGGCTCCCAGCTAATAAATATTATTAGTATTTACAAATTCAAGCAGAGGAATATAAGCCTTTTTAGTTACCTTCTACAATAACAAGGGTACGTACAAATGGCCACACCCATCTAGTTATGCCCTATGGAAGATAACAGATATGGTTTAAGAGAAGGCCGGGATATCAGGATCTGGCTGGGTTAGAGTAACCCAAACTGGTGAATGGATTGTTTGTGTTAGTTGACATTTCTGAAGGATATCGCAAATGTAGGACCCAGATGGTGCACTCTAAAATAAGACAGATAGATATGAGTACTAAAAAGATAGGCACTGGAAGCCTGGAAGTGATAAATATTATCTTAGCACAGCTCCCGTCCCTAGTAGAGAGAGAATGTTAGGCAACCCGAAGAGCCAGTGGATGGAGCAAGGGGATCTAAAAGCAAAAGAATATCTTGTTGAAGTTTTCAGAATAAAGTGATAGACATAACTGTTAGCGGGAAATAGGAAAAGAGTTAATGAAGCATTATGAGTAAGATATGATACATGGATGACAACGGTAGATCAAAAGATGACAGTATTACAAAATATATAGTCAAGTGAAGGAAGAAACGAGAGGTGGAAGGACTTATGATAACAAAAGAGTATAGGCCATACAGTCATATCTTCATTTCGAGAAAGAAGTTGGCAACTCTAACGCGATTACCAAAAGGAAAAGTTAGACCCCAGAGTAATAGAAACCAGTATGGATTGGTGAACAAGATAAGATAAACATGAATTAGGGATTGAGTGATTTGATAATAGTCGGCATCATGATAATTTCAGATTTCGTTCCAACGATAATAGAATGGACAACAAAAGAAGATTCATGAGAAATTCAGAGAATGGTCATTCAGGAAGACGCTTCCCTAAATCAAGCAATGTGAGCAAAGTTAAGCTTAAGGAACTGTGTGTTCCAGTTACACTAGGTGTATGACTCGTGAGTAAGGAAATTTTATTATACTTGGTAGAGTAGGATTACCGCAAGGCGAGTAAGGGTCATCGATGATGTGAAAAACGCCAAAGATGAAGAGGTAAAACATCTATAGGTAGATCGTCAGTGCGTTAAACCTTAGTACTCCCCTAAAGAGGGGAATATGGAGTGATGTGGCATTAAGTCAGAATTAAGTTGTTCTAGTAACTATGCAATGGTAAAGGAAAAATGTGATAAAAATGAGAAAGGGATGAGACTGCACCTATTCATGATATTATATGATTCCCGAACATTATGCAAACACGACGTCAAGGAGAGGACGTAAGGGTTCATGCCCGAGATGTTATTGGTAGATAAGGAGCCAGTACGAGAACGAAAGTTAAGACAAAGAAAATAACCCAAGAAAGATTACGCGGAATATTGATATGAGAATGGGCCAACGAGTAGTTAGCAATTGGATCAGTAACAACCTAGTTATGGCTAGACAGGAGGTTTTAGATGAATCAACAGATTGTGCAAGATAAACATAGTGAACCCCAACATGGGAATTCAGTCTCGCAGATATGACATCGTGATCCCTAAGAAATATTTAGATAGGTGTTGGGGTAGTTAAAGGTACCGTATGAGTGTTACGGAGATAAAAGAGAGTGCCACTGGGAAGAAATCAAAATATTAGCTCAGAAGCAACCCTACAAGCACAAGAGTGTGGAGGTAAGTAACTACAGATAATTATAGGCAAGGAAGGGCATCAAAAGGACCGTCGAGTATACAATGTAATAACCTCATAGCTTTACAAGAGTCAGAGGGTCCTCCCTAAGTACTACAATGGAAGACTAGCTGAGAAAAGAAGGAAGAATGCTTCAACCCAAGCTCAGTGACCTAAAGAGGAAATGGTCTTAAAACAACAGTCCCATAACAACATTGTATGCACTCCAAGAAAGTGGCACCTACTGTGGCTAATGAAAGGGAAGTAAAGTCAAAAGTAATATTCAATATCATATGAGTTGCACGAAAATTTTGGCATGTGTGGGAATGAAGATAAGATAAGTATGCACGCAACAAAGGGGAAGAAGGACCAGAAAAAGTAATAGCTTACGTTTATAGAAAGCTGAGAAGGAACGAAAGGAATTACTCGATCAATGATCCAGAGTTAGTTACGTTATGGATGCACTTAAAACTTCAGGGTTTTACCCATGCAACATATATATTGACAAACATACAGTTGTAGAAGACTCTGATATAAGTTAAAGAAAAGAATTGAGTCCAGGTCATAGACAAATGATTGAATTGTTAGAAGATTGTATCATGGATATTCCATAGCATCCATGAAAGCCAAGTAATGCCATGAGTTGCAGATCGGAAGATAACTTAAGCCTGCATAAAGGCTTATCAGAAATAAGAGGAAACTAAAGAGTTACATCTACAAAGTAAATCAGGAGTCTAATTATTGGACCCAGAAAATTATAAAAATCGTGATTGAGAACATTGCATGATCACCCTTAAATATCAAAGGTACAAGAGAGATAGTACAGTAGCCATATTCTATAACGGCTCTACGATAAAGCTATTTAGAAAAGTACCAGTCTCTCAGTATGAAGCTCCCACTGGATTGTGTGTGCACCAGAGACGCAAGTATCATAATAGAGCTTCAAGTTGTGAATGTGAATTATACCTATGTGGAAGGGAGGTCATGAAAGAGATAGAAGATGTGATGCGAGATTTTAAGGTAAGTAAGGTAAAGGTGAACAACGTACGAGATACTCAGATGCAGAAGGTTGGGAATAGTCCATACTTAGGATAGAAGGCTAGAAGCGTGGGGATTCAGTATCCAGGAATGATAGCAGCGTCGTAAGTGGCATCTCTTCCAGCCTATGGTTTCTAGGTACTGAGAGGTCTAGTTAAGAGAGTAAAGAAGAGTTGGAGACGATGTGATGTCTCGCTTGATGTTCCAAAATAACATAAGTAAATCTATGGTGCAAGCAAGTTGAAGGAAGTTCGCGAGTAGTATAAATGGATATGTGTAGATCGCAAGCTAAAGTATGATAGAGCGACAAGGTTTTAGGAAGACAGGAGTAAGGACAAGAAAGAGCGAGTGAGAAGGTAACGAGAAATGGATGATTCCTCGGGATTAAGCCTATGAAAATAGGAGAGCTGATGGCTTCTCTAAGTTATAGAAAGCTCAGTATAGCCTGAATGAACTCAAATGAACCAAAGACTAGTAGCATTTAGAAGAGATGGAATGCTGCCCTGGTAGTAGAACGAAGGTGTAATTGTGTTAGATGAAGGATGACGTTTGGGCCTGTGATTAAGTAATGAATACATGAATTGTACAGGATTAAAATACCCATGCAAGGTAAATCACATTGAGATTGTATGAAATAAGATTATGGATGTATAGTATCGTATTGCCCCCAGGTGGGTCAGGAAAATCATTTCAAATGTCCCACGATGCAACATGAGCCCTAGTGATTGCGTAAGAGGTTTCAAGTTATCAGTAGTATACTGTAGATCAATATCAAGGTGAATCAACAATGGATGGACAAAAGTCACAAAGCATGGGATGAGATTAGGCCGTCATTATTAAGATGAACAGTAATAACGAAGCGTTAAAGGACTTGGATTTATACATAAGGGATAAGCAACGAAAGTAACCTGGAGTTTGGCAGCAGACCTCATTAACGATAAATCAAAGTAAGAATTATGGTATAATATGATCTAATTAGATGCAATAAATCCATACGGATAAATAACTGGGCCTGTGAAATAAGATATAGCAATATTCGTAAGTTAGACAAAGTACCGAGCGAAGAACTTCAGTAACGACTAAAAATCGGAGCAAAAGGAAAGAAGAGTCACGCAGGCGCACTTACAAGGTCAGAATCGTACAGGCTGGATGATAGAAGGTAGCAACAACTGCGAGATTAGAAGGATTCTGACCACAAGTCGTGGTGTGGGAAAGAGGCCTAAAGGGGGGAATGACTTGGACTTTGAATGTATTCACATAACAGTAGCCTAGATGGAAAGGAGAGTACTAAAGTATTCGAAATACATAAGTTATGAAAACGATAAGTGCATCAGTCAACAATCGAGGACGAATGTTCCAAAGGGGGGATGATGTTACACCCCATGTTTACGTGAGAGTACTCCATAAGTAAATTGATGAAAGCTTGGAAATGAGATGTTACATCCCACATTTTTCGTACGTTAAAGTTTTATCATAAGTTAATCGACGTAAGTTCGGGAATGAGATTATTTTGGGATTATAAGTATTACTCTATTTCAAACAAGTGATAAGTAAATTCGTGAAGGGGAGAGGGTAAGCGAATCGAAGGAAATGAATTTCGTCGAAGTTTGACATTTTGGAATAAAATACGGCCCGAGCTATAATATTCCGTATATATTGACTAGTGTCATACAAGGTACCACATGACCATAATAGTAAGGTGTGCAAAGTGTGTTAAAAATGAGTAGTATTTTAAGTAATTTGAGATAATTTTTAATTATGTGGATAATTGGATAATTATGGATTTTAGTGAGAGATTAACCAATTAAATTAAGCTAATTAAGTAAGTTTGGATATGCTTAGTAAGCCAAAAACGTGGAAGCAATTGGAACCAAGATCAAAGACACCAAATGTGACTCTTAAAGTGCATACAATAGGTGTCATAATTAAAGGATGAGGGGGCTTCATGTAAAGCGTAAAAGGTCTCTTAAAATAGCAAATTGAGATACTACAAGTAACATTTTTTCCTTCAGCAACATTCAAATGAGTATATTAGTCAATACTATAGCAACTCATTCGGAGCGATTAGCAACGTGAATTCTGCTACAAAAATCATACAAGACTACGTAATGTTATGGCAATGGGATTTTGCGATTCTAAGGGGTACGGTGCAATCTTTCTCAAGAATTCATATGGATTTTCTCCTACTTCGATTCGCCGTTACATGTTGTCACAATTGACATGGGTTAGAAGGATTGTCAAGAGAATCGGCTTAGGTATGTTAAGGCCAAGCCCTTCCTTCATGTTTGCATGATCTCGTAATTACACGAGTTTGATGACGAGACATAAAGAGAAATTCATATTCCTGAATTTATGTACATTTCCTAGTATCATAAGTTATAGTATTCTCCATTACCGAGACTTCATATTCAATTTAGTATTGTCTTTTTCCAATCAAGAGAGCAGAGAGTCTATATATATACAGTATTACAGTATTTTCACTACCATCGAGCTATAATCGATGGGCAGACCCCTATTGGGAAACCTCTAATCAGATGGTAAGTTATATACCGAGCCTATTGTGACCGAGCTCCTATGAGCGAGCCCAGTTGACCAAGGTACAGAGCCTAGTATGGCCGAGCTCCTATGAGCGAGCCTACTCCGGCAGAGCAGTTATATATATATATATATATACCTAGCCTTATAGGGACGGGCAGTTATTTTACATACTATATTGAGAGAGTAGATTCAGTATCAACATGTGAGTATATTTCCATATTATCTTTGACTCCTAGTTACTTTCAGTTATTATATTATCAGTTCAGTTGCAGGTTTCAGTATATTTCCTTACATACTCGGTATATTATTTCGTATTGACGTCACTTTTTCGAGGGCGCTGCATTTCATGCGTGCAGGTTCAGACAGACGGACCGGTAGACCTCCTAATTAATTGTTGCCCGAGTTCAACTTGATCGGTAAGCTCCATGCCCTTCGGAGTTATCGGGTCTAGAGCTTTATGTACATCTTGTGTATATACGTATGTATGTTATGAGTAGGTCGGGGCCCTATTCCAATCACAATTTATCCATCAGCAGAGGCTTGTAGACATATTCCGTCAGTTTGTGCAGTATGTTGGGCTTGTATTTCTATGTATATTTTGTTGGTTAGCCAGCTGTAGTAGTTATGTCGGCATTATCGACCCGGCTTCATATTGACGTTTAGTCAGCGTTCGCAAATTGTCTTGCAATGTGGCCTATGGCTAAAGTATGACATTATATGTTCATAGTCCCTTAGTCGCAAGTTGGTATACAAGGATAGGTGAGGCACCGGGTGCCCGTTGCGGCCCTTCGATTTGGGTCGTAACATAGCACATACCGACAAAATTCTTCTAAAGCAATCATTTGAAGAAAAACGTTCGAATAAAAGTAAAAGATCCAATAATGTATAGTGAAAAGTTAAAACCATTCCATTCCAAAAGGTATATTACAAGGGGCCAGAAAGACGCCCACACAACGAAAAAAACTAAGTACAAGGTACTACTCCACGTCATCCTCACCTTCATCGTCGTCGCCCTCTAATCATCTGGATACTCGTCATCGTACCAAGCGTCTTGCTCGATCCCATCCAGCTAGTCCTCGCCACTATCCGCCCTTGGCGTAGCAAGGTCGAAGCCATAGCAACTTGAGCTTCACGCGCCTTAGCACGAGCACCCTCAAACTCAACCTCAGTAACCCTGTTAGCCGCCATCAAATCTCTAAAGATATCCAACTGGGCCTCAGCATTGATCTAATTTTCATATGAGTCCCGCGGCACGACAAAAAAAAGGGGGAAGTATGAGAGGAGGACGGTCGAGCCAACAGTTGCACCTTCTCATCCTCAAGAGCGGCGACCTTATCATTCAAATCAGAGATCTCCCCTTCAAGTCTGTCAATCCGCTAATCGAGCCGGGCCTCCCTAAGTGTGGCCGCATCAGCCTCGCACACCTGTTCAGATTAAAGGACACGAACGACCTCCTCCATCACCGCCAATTTGGCCAAAGCTTCCTTCCGCACTTCATCGACCTTGCCTAATTCTGTCATCACCTCAACTAGCTCGTCGCTCAAGGCATTGAAATGGGTCGAGCTTTGCTCAAGCTCTACACGCAGGGATGCCAATTTGGTCTGAAGATCTGCGCATTCCGCCGTAACCCCCCTGCTCACCTCGAGCTCGTCCTCCTTGGCCCTAGGAGACCCCTCGAGCTCGCTACACTTTCGAATAACCCTCACAAGCTCTTCATCTTTTTGCTTCAACTCGTCTCTAAGAGTTTGGAAGCTGCCAGCCGTGCCGAGTAGAAGACATAGTGCACGAAGTTTGGAGCGGTACTCACGGTACTTCAACTCCATTTTCTTGAAGATATCCCTTCTCTTCTCTTCTCGACGGGCACACTCGATCTCCAAAATGAGGGTCTAGCAAAGAGAAAACAGGATAAAAGAGTTAGTGAAAATAAAGGAGAAAAAGAGAAGATGCAAAGAGCAGTAACCAGAATACTTACCCGCAGGGCCATCCCCAATATGCCCAATGAAAGGGCGTCGTCGTCTAGCATCTGCAACGTCCTCTCCTGGGCACGAGAACACAACGGACCCAAGTCAGGAACTAAGCTCTCCGTGATCTTCAACAAATCTAGGTCGAGGGGGGGGGGATGATTATGCTGCGGGTGGTCCCCTCCATCCTCACCTCCACCCAGGTAAACCCTTCGTTGTACATCCTGACCTCTTCAGGGTAGATGCCGGAACCGGATTCGTAACCATCTACGGCTACGTTCTTCCCCCTCACCTCTGTAGAAGAAGGGGTGCCGTCGTGCCCCGACGGTGATGGATCGCTTGATGGCACGACCTCAACCTCCTCAAACCACTTACCTCTTCCCCAACATCCTCATACAGGTTGACAATGTTCATATTTTCTGAAGGGGGCTGAATCTCAGTGTCAAAGGACACGCCGGCCTCGAACGCAGTCGCGGCCTGGTCGGGACCACCCACTGTTGACGCCTCAGTCTCTACCACCTCACCGCTAAACTTTATCCTCCACCTCTTTATTAACAGAGACACTTCCTTTTCACTTGGTGACGACTCGTTCACCAAGTGCAAAATAAGAGAAGTAGAAATCCCCACCGATGAAGTCGTTGTACAACAGCTAGGTCTACGTGCAGCCAAATTCGGGGAAGGAGCCACGTTCCAAGTAGGACCGCCTACGGTCGCGGCGATAAATGACCATGTGGAAGCACCCAACTAGTAGAAGGCGGGGGTAGGAGCTTTCTTCTTTGTTGAAGTCCTCTGACTTGATACCGAAGAAATTCTGTATGAACAAAAAAAGAAATTATGATTAACTCCGAATCAACAAAGTCTGAATCAAAGACTTACCAGTTGCAGAAGGCTTGCGACCAAATTTATTGTGGAATAACAACCACTCGGGAACCCCAACCATGCAGGGCAAAATCTGGCTCACCTAGTCTCGAATGTCGGCGACAAGTGTGGGAGGCTCCCTTTCGGCTGACCAAAAGAAGAAGAAAATTAGTAAGGTCATCGATAAAACAAAACGAAACTAAACGAGATAAGAGATCGGTTGGAGGAGGTACTTACGAGCAAAGTTCCACACTTCGGTGAATCCGTTGGGATTCGTCACCACGTGCTCATTTTTTACGTAAAAGAAATGAAAATTGAAACGACGGTTGGCTCTGTCATCTATCTTCACAACAAACCATTTGGTCCCACGCTGGCGAAGATGCAACATCGTACCTCTAAGGAAGTTCGGTGCGAAGAGGTGTAGCAGATGACGAATCGAAACTCCACGGTTGGCCAGTTCAGCGTACTTCATCAGTATCAGAAAAAGTTTGTAGATGTACGGAGAGAGTTGGGCCAGGCAGACTTGGTATTACCGGCAGAATTCCTCCGCCAATGGAGGAAGAGGAAGAGGAAGAGAATATCCCACCCAGAACGGGTACGCATAAATGGCGCAATACCCGGGATGGTGGACTTAAACCATGTCATTATCGGCTGGAACCAGGTCGATGTGGGCGGGAATATTGTACTTGGCCCTTAGTTCGGCCAAGCCGGCCTCGTCCAGTTCGAAGAGTATGGAATCAGGTTCTTTCGTCGTCGATTTTGAGAAATCCGACCTGGCTTTATCGTTGCGAGGAATAATCTCGTCCATAGTCTGAAAGATGTCATCATCGACAACGGCAACAATGTTGTCTTCATGAGGAGGCATCCTCACTAATAGCGGTGTTGGTTAAGACGAAACATCAGAGACATGGGAGATGGTTGCCATCTTTGGTAAATCGCAAGTATTGAGAATATGGTTTCAAGTAGAAGCAGAAATTGCAAAAATCGCTCAAACCAGAGATTGCAAAAATTAGAAGCAAGCTGAAACAAGAACACAGGAAGGAGAAGAAAGTGATGAAAAGCAAAAGCTTAGAAAATGGGACAATGTAAAGTTTGGCTTAAGGGGCTCTCCACTGGTACTTATAAGAGAACAAGCACCCGAATCGATGGCGCCAACCATCAGTTGCACGGGAATCGAAATGATAGAGGCACAAGAAACGATGCGGCACGTTGGGAAGACGTGTAATGATGATGCCTACAACAATGATGTCATCCTAAGCTGACATCACAACAAGTTGTGGTTCCGCCATGTTGCCGCCCCGTACAAACTCCTTTCCACTCAATCCCCTCCATCTGAATTTCCCAAGCACGACTGGCGATGTCCGCTCAGCGAGGTCAACCAAAGGACGACCTCGCTAAGCGAAGGGACTAATTGTATGGGTCAAAAATAGATAGAGGATCAAGTCGCGCGGAATAGGATGAGAAGAGCAACTCACAGATTGTTAAGAGTGTCGTGGTCGTGGTCGACCAATAATCTCATGATTCAAACAACTCGACAACCAGTAGTGGTCGAGGTCAAGCAGTAGAGTTAGAAGTAACGACTAGTTTTATATTGGGATCCACATAAGGAATATTCTATCGTTCCTCTGTGTTTGTACTTTTAGGATTTTTTGGGAATATCCCATACAAATAGAAAGAAAGAGGGGGAAAAGACATGTAAGAGGGGGAAAAGGCATGTGAAAGGATAAGCTCTCAGAGAAAATACAATAAGCTACTTTTAACAAAGATTCAACTTTTTTTGTGATCTACGCTATTGTCATTTTCATCAAATTCAAGAAAGTGCATAATATTCTATCATACTCGTGTCATTCATTATTGTCATAGGAATAAATCCTTCACCCTCTTCAATAGTGGGTGAATCTTCCCCTCTATTTACATTTATTGCATTTAATGTTATTTATTGCTTGCTCTCTTTATATTATATTACATCTAGTCATATTTATTGTCCACATCTCGTTTCGAGTATACTGTTATTTACGTTATTTGTCACAGATCTAGAACGATTATCTCTAACTAGGATTGACCCGCCTCAATAACTCATTAATTATTTTAATCAAGGATTAGCTTATATTTTGGTCAAACAGTAGTCATACACTCATACTCATACTAATATCTAAATTACTATCATGAAGGGAATAGCGGGTTCAATAACTAACTTTAAATTTTGAATTCGCGTATGTGGTATATTAATGTGTTCAAGTATGATCCACCAAACGCAAATGGTACCGGATTTCCACACAGTGTTTACTTATTACCAAACTATATGAGCTTTATCAAATGCGATTTCAGGAGGGCTAAAAGGATAGCAGATCCAACTCAAGGTGCAGGTGAAGGATTTGAGTTTGTGTTGAAGAAAATGCAGACTTACTATTTTGCTTGTGGAGAGCATCAAGGCATCCATTGCAAGACTCCGAACTGAGGCGGAGGCAGAATTTGAAGTTATTGGGTTTGAAATTGTAGTTCTTTTAAGTTAATGGGTTCTAAATTAAGAATTTGTAGATATTCACTAGATTTCTTATGGCATATATATGGCGAGTATTTTCGGGTGTGATCGGATTAGGTTGGGTCATTTATATTGTAATTGAGTTATTATAATTAGACTGGAAATAAAAGTTTATAAAAAAAATATGAAATAAGAAAATATTCCTAAAAAATTATGTTTATCGGTCACAATGATTTTTTTTTTTTTGTGATTTAGTGAAAGTTTTATGATTTTCGTGCGAGAAAATATTGTTATATGACTTTGGTGTGAATTATATCCCCTTATAGCTACGGATAGTACCCAGTAGATTTGGATCAAATTCTTTATTTATTTTAAAAAAATTATTAAATATATATAAATAATTACTCCATTCGTACTAAAAAAAATTATACTTTTCGATTTTCGAGAGTCAAATTTCTTAACTTTGACCACGGATTCGGATATAAAATCTTTAAGTTTCTTTATATATTTGATAACTATATAAAAAGTAGTATATGTCACAATAATTAACAATTCAAAATATTTAAAAAGTATATGAAAAAGTCATGGCGAAAGGACAACTCATTTAACTCTAAAAATTTAAAAAGTATCTTTTTTTTGGGACGATGAGAGTATCTAGTAAAAATGATTGTGATGCAGAATTCATAAACTACAAATTCTAGTGCTAATTCCATTAGTTCAGTTGACTTTTTTTATTTTGTTCAGTTCCCGAAGCAATATTTTGCCCGTTATTATCGCACCTAATGATGGATTATAAGCCTCTTTTTGACCAGCAACCCATTAATCGGGAAAGTAAAAATGAACAGTTAGTCTGACTTTAGTAAGGTCTTCCAAGTTGCAGCAGAACTTCCAAGCAAGATTGATAATTAATACTAATAAAAAAGATAAATGCTCATTATGTTATATATATATATATATATATATATATATATATATATATATATATTTGTTACTCCACGTGGGAAACTAAGTAGGTGTTTGGACATAAGAATTGTAAAATTCGAAAAAATGATGAAAATGGTATTTGAAATTTAATATTGTGTTTGGACATAAATTTCAGTTTGGGTTGTTTTGAAGTTTTGTGAGTGATTTGAGTGAATTTTGAAAAATAACTTTTTGCAGTTATTCAAATTTTCGAAAATTTTCAAAAATGCATCTCCAAGTAAAAATAAAAAAATTAATGAACAAATGCTGATTTCGAAGAAAAATGAACAATTTTTGAAAAGATCTTCCATCAAATTTTATGTCCAAACGGGCACTTAATAGTCGTAGAGCGGAACAGCCTAATATCACTTTTGTCCAATAGAAATTCGTATATTATATAATACTGTAGTATTAAATTAGAGAACAAACACTAAGTACAGATTTCCAATTTAGTTTAAAGTCTTATAGTTTTGAGACAATAGGTGCACGGCTTGGTAAAAATATAGATTTAAAAAAGATAGAATAGCCTAGTACTTGTTCTGGTTTATCATCTCGGTCCTCCTTATGAGTGAATGCATTTTGGTGGCGGAAGTAGTGAACATAGTTTACTCATAGCTTGTTTGGCCTAGCTTCTCGATTGCCAAAAGCACTTTTTATTTAAAAAAAATGACTTTTTTTCAAAGTGGAAGTGTTTGGCCAAACTTTTAGAAGAAAGAAAAAAAGTATTTTTGAGTAGAAGTATAAGCAATTTTGGTAAAACAGAAGAAAAAAAAACTTATTCGTGGAATCACTTTTCTAAAAAATACTTTTGAGAAAAATACACTTAAAATCACTTTTTAAAAACTTACCCAAATACTAATTGTTGTTCAAAAGTATTTTTCAAATTAATTAGCAAGTACAAACTGCTTCTCACTTAAAGTACTTTTGAGAAAGAAAAAAAATACTTCTCAAAGCTTGGTCTAAGAAGCTATTAGTCTTACTTGAAAAAACATTATAACTAGCTTTTTGCACTAATTTTTTTTTCCTGTCTCACCAACCAACTTCAGGAAAATGACCAACTGATTTCTCACTCTTTTCCTAATTAGTCTTCATTTTGACCATATACTTTTGCTATAAATATTCCATATCAATTGGCTCAATCATCATCCCCAACACTTCAACTTCTCTTCTTCTCATTAGCAAATTTTCGAGTTTTAGGGAGCTGAAATGGCATTTGTGATGGCCCAAGCATTTCTCTTACTAGTAGTTTTCTCATGCATATTTGCTATTGGTTTAGCCAACTATGACTTCAATTGGGGTCCTAGAACCTGGAACAAAACTGATTGCCCTTATACTCATCCACCAAATGTTACTCAAACTTCCAATAGATTCATTGTTGGAGGTTCAGAAAATTGGCATTATGGTTTCAACTACATGGATTGGGCTCGAAACACTGCTCCTTTCTTTGTTAATGACACCTTAGGTATATATTTCTTTAAGTTTCTTTCTTTTTGTACATGTCTTTTAATTTCTTAAAAATAAACTCAAGGGGAAGCCACATGCACACAAGAGGTGTTATCGTCAGAAAATTATACTGTGTAGCTAGTAATTATTTTTTTTTAAAATGTATATATACTATGTATTGACACCCCTTGACTTCTTGTTGAGTTTATTTCTTTATATTTTGATCCCTTTAATAAAAATCCTGGCTCCGCCACTGTATATGTAGATTTGTATTTCCATGCATTGTCGAAGGGACACTCCCTACTAGAGGCAAAAGATACTGAAAATGCTTTCTTTCTTTTTTAATAAAAGTCAATCACCCAGGTTTTCATCTCCTGTGGTGTTTGGGGGTTTGGCTAGACCCCTACTTTGTCTATTATAAAAACAAAAAGCGTACACCGAGGGGAGCATAAACCTTACCTCTTGGATACCTTTCTACATTGAGAGAGGAAGAGTATGTGGGCAAAAATACATATTAGACCTTTTCCTCTCACTATACACCGAATTAAAAAATCGCGAGTTTGACTACAAAATATAATGCTTGTATTTTTTAAATATTTTTGGTGAAAATTATGCCATTTTCATTGCATAAACCCATCGGTTATATATATGCAATATGCTTGTAAAATAGATACTAGCTTCTATATGTATGCATGGGCATGGGCAGATGCATGCAGCATTAAAAAAGTCTTACATTCGAGTTCTATATGAATGTAGTCATACTAATATCTAAATCACTATCAAAAAAGGAATATCGGGTTCAATAGTAATCTATATTTACTAACTTGAAATTTTGAATCCGCTTCTACGTGGTTTACGACAGTGTTCAAGTATGATCCACCAAACGCAAATGGTACTGGATTTCCACACAGTGTTTACTTATTACCAAACTATAGGAGCTTTATCAAATGCGATTTCAGAAGGGCTAAAAGAATAGCAGATCCAACTCAAGGTGCAGGTGAAGGATTTGAGTTTGTGTTGAAGAAAATGCAGACTTATTATTTTGCTTGTGGAGAGCACCAAGGCATTCATTGCAAGACTGGGAATATGAAATTTGCTGTGATGCCACTCAAACATTGGCGTTTTTGAATTAAAAGAGACTGCGCAATGGCTTGGAAATAGTTGAAATTTGGAAGATGGATACTGATTACACTATTTTAATGTTTTTTGTATTTTGATTGAATAAAGATAACTTTGAGCTGACTTTAGTATATTTTTCATTTTCGACTAAAATGTAATAGAAGTTTTGTAATAAGTGATATACCTTTTAATGCATAAAATTATTTCACTCGGTGAAAGGTCAACCTCTCATAAGTAGAATGTCAAGACTCGGAGGCGTATCAAGTATAGAAACTGTGGGCAGAGTCGGATCTAGGATTCCATGAAGACGGCATGCACTATTACAAAAGGTGAATTTAGAATATATTTGACGGGTTCAATCTTTAAATTCTTACCATTAATTCATTATTATTAGACATTATAGGTTAAGATTAAAAAAAGTTTCTCGCTATTTTAATGATTCTTAACATATATACCTATACTCCATATAAAAATGTTGAAATCATTGATCCATGCTACGTCACTCGCTGCAATAATTTTAATTATATAAAAGTTTGCTACGACAAAGGGGAGATTAAGGATTTTAATGTGTTAGATTCGAGGATTTTCAATGAATAAACCAAATATAAAAAAGAAACAAAAAGAAAAAAAATGCTTAATTAAAACACACGTAGGGATATTAGACGTGCCTATAACTGAGATTTGAACCTCTAACTTCACTTGAAAAGGTGCACCAAATAATTATTAAATCATATGACTCTTTGAGCTTGGGTGCACACATGTATATTTAAAGAATTATCAAAAAATATAACATTATTATACATAATATAGAGAAAGGAGCATGGGTTCACGTGCCTCATGCTCCAATACATAGATACGCCCCTGACTGCGGGTTCAACCGCGATCGCATAGACCAAGTTCGCCCAGTTATTTAAAAATCCAAACAGAATATTCATTACGGGATTTTGATATTTCTCACTACCTTCCTCTTCCCCACACCTCCTTTGGCCATTTTTGAAGAGCTTCATCACCATAGCTTCATAGGTAAGCAATTCTAACTTCATTTTCTTCAATTTTCATCAACCTTTGTTAGATTCTAGGCCTAAAATCATGGGATTAAAGGGTAGAAATTGGGGTTTTGGGTAGAATTAGGGCTTTTTGAATTTTTGGGGATTAGACCTCGTTTTGGGGTCGGATTTCAAAACAAAATGTATATTCGGGCTCGTGAGGGAATGGGTGATCGGGTTTTGGTCCGAACCTCGTGTTTTGACCAAGCGGGCCCGGGGTTGAATTTTGGAATTTTTGAAAGAATGTTGGGAATTCTATAATTAGGCTTGGGAATTGTATTGCTTAGCCTTTATTGATATTATTGAATCGATTATGTCTAGATACGATCGTTTCAGAGTCGAGATCGAGAGGAAAAGCGGTGTTAGAGGCTTGATTGGCATTCTTGGAGCCGAGGTAAGTGTTTGGC
>ML252643.1:0-69054 GCA_005239495.1 Nicotiana undulata | reverse complement strand
CTCATGATCTGATTCCAGAGGAATAGTTTGTTCAATTGTCGAAATATGGTAATCACTGGTTAAAGGCCAACATGAGGACTTGTAAATTGTGGACTGTGGATGTTTAGGGATCTTCCAGTCATCAATTGATTGCTGCAAATCAGAAAAACTAATTTCTTCTTTGAGTTTCGGAGTTGATGAAGATGATGAGGAGGAAGTTGAAGAAGTTGGAGAGGAGAAGGAATTTTTAGAAGGAGATGAGAAGGGGTGGAAGAAAGACATGACTGAGATCTGCAAGTAATTATAGCAAAATTAACAATAATAGTTATAAAGCTTCCTGTTCTTGGTTCAAGAGACCATTGGGTTCCATAAGGATAATATTCAAGTTCTTAACTCAATATTATGTAGAAAAGTTAGATCTAAAAGTTAAATGTATAGATATATCTCTTCTTTAATATATAGTAATTAAATCTAATAACTTCTTAAGAAGTTGTTCTTTAGGATGACACAAAGGTTATAAATAACCATCTATAAGCTAACTGAGAATTATCATATCCATCTTTCTCAGGAAAACTGCTTATAGTGTAGATCCGGAGGGATCACAGTGACATCCTTAGGAGATCTTCTTAACAAAATATAAGATTTAAGAAAGATATATAAAAGAAGTCATATATCTATAGATCTAAGTCTGATCTAACAATACCACATAAAAGCAAGTTAAAAACAAGAATAATAATCCTTACTTCCCCCATGGCTCTGATACCAAGGGGACCGGCTAATCTTTATAATTAGGAAATTGTTTGGATTTGTGTGTTTCTTAGCGATATTGAACAATTATAGCTAAGCTTTAGTTCTCTGTGGGATTCGACTCCGGACTTTTAGACCGGATTACATTTGCAGCGACCGCTTATCCTTTTTAGGACTAGAGTTTGGAGTGATCAATATTGATAGTTTCTGTGAGTCCACCAAACTGTAGAGAGACTGGTCCTCTACCAGTTCCCTCAGAGAAGTATACTAAGAAAGCAAGTAAAAGAGACACGAGATTTTTACGTGGAAAAATCCCACTCAAGGGGACAAAAACCACGACCTATACTTGTAGGATTTCAACTTTACTAACTTGTAATCTAAACTATTACAAAAAACTTTGTAATGACACTCTTACAAAGACTTTAACACACTTACTTGTAATACCTATTACAAGCCACTTTGTCACTCACTAGTTACAAAGACTTTTCACTTATGACTACTATACTAGTCACAACACAAACACGCAAGATTTATGGTTGAGAGATTCCTAACACGGTGCTTCTACAAAAGCAAATAGGATATAATGAAAAACAAAATGCAAGATTACAACTCAACTAAGCACACTAACAACACGAGGTGAAACTGGTCCGTCTTAGTGGAGTTGTCTTCTTGCTCTTGACACACTTGAGTCTTCAATGCTAGAACCCTCTTCAATGCTTTAGAGAATGTTTTTAGTTAATGCTCAAGTGAATATCTTGTTTGTCTCCAAAAAAGATATTATAACCTTAGGATATCCCAAAGAGGATACCCATACCTAGGTTGTACACTTCTCAACCAATGGGAAGTGACTGCTGCACTTTTACTGCACTATAGCAGGTACAGTTGCAGACAATCACTTTTCAGTCACAGCTTTCCAGCTGTAGAGTTGACTTGTACTTTCGTCTGTGAGACTGTCAAGGGATCAGGTCCCTCAGATGTTCCCTGTGAGTTCAACAGTACACTGTCCAGAATTCTTGAGTTAAAGCTGACTAGTTGTGCTGGCTACATATCATGTCCTTTATATGGTTCTTCACATGAAAATTTGTTAGATCATCAAAACATAATACAGCCCATCAATTTCCCCTTTTTTGATGAAGACAAACTTTTATAATTGGTGAGCAGTTATATACACTATCATAACCAGATAAGAGACCAAATCCCTAAATAGTTCCCCCTGTCTGTGTGCGTCCCCCTTAATGCCTGTCATCAATTATCCCCTTAACCATTTACTTCCCCCTTTTGGCATAATAAAAAGGCACAAACAGTTAGAAAGCATAAAGAAGTCCAACAGAGCTAACTCATGCCCCTTATGTGCACACAACATGATAGAAAACAGAATAAAAAGGCAAAAAGGCATTAAAGAGAACAGAAAAGTCTGAGTTTCATTCATTTAATAAAAGTTTTTAAACATAGAAAAGTCTTTGATTGGAACAGCAGAGACTTCATTTGGACTTTGCAGGCGGGAGCAATCGGGTGTTATCCACATACCAATCACACACACAAAAAAGACAAAAACTGGTAACCACATCATCATCAACAGACAGACTAAACATGGCAAAAGCCTAGCGGATACTAGAGAAGGAGGCATTGTTAGTTCGAAGAACCAAATCCATGCGGGCATTGGCAGAGGACTATTCCTCGAGCAGTTTCTCCCCCACGTTCTCGACCTGTTGCCGGAACTCAGAGTTCTCCTTCGTCAAACGGGCAACTTCTTCATTTGAGGAAATAGCTGTACTAGGTCCTCCATCAGTTTCACTGGACTGTGC
Organism: Nicotiana undulata; assembly: GCA_005239495.1. NCBI lineage: Eukaryota > Viridiplantae > Streptophyta > Magnoliopsida > Solanales > Solanaceae > Nicotiana > Nicotiana undulata. Next base: position 66,523 of record ML252643.1, on the reverse strand, counting down.
CTCCAATATGGCAATCCGAGCCTTCAGCCTCTTGATCACGTCATTTGCAGCATTCAGAGCATTGATCAGCTGAGATATAGTTGAAGTGCTGCCCCCAACCTTCTCAAAACACTCACATTCCTCAAGGGTCATCTTCGAGAAGGTCTGCTTGCGGGTCTCTACTCATGGGTTCTTAACTGGCACTTTGTAAAACTCAAAGACCCGAGTAAGTAGAAAACCATAAGGGAGCCCATGATTCCCATCCTTGACATTGACAACCTTCTCCATATGTTCAATCATGAGAGCAGGTAGGTTGATTGGTTTGAACTGGTCAAGGGCTTCCATCAAAATAAGATCAGCCTTGGAAGCAATGGAGCGCCTCTCAGCACGGGGAAGAAGAACCTTATTTACCAATTCAAAAAGAAGCTGGTAGAGAGGTAGCATGGCCTTCTTATGAACCCGTTCCCCTTGCTGGATTGTTCCAGGCTTAACAATAGCTCTCATAAAGTTTCCCTCACAAGCATGCTTATCAGGATCCACAGACGACAACCCCCTAGATGGAACATTGAGAACTGTTCCTAGATCAACATCATCGAAGACAAAATCAATACCTTCCACCACATCACAAACATGACCCTCAGCAGGGGTCCAGAAGCTAGCATAGAACTCGCGCACAACATCTTCAAAAACTTGGGGCACACTCACATTGAACAAGTGCTCCCATTTCTGATACTCCACCATAGCCATCAGTTGGCTCATCCCTGCCATCTCATAGATCTCAGGGTCAAACATACGACCCCACAACACTCTCTGACTTTGAACATTTTCCTTCCACTTTCCACTGCCACTTGATACTGTTCTCTTAGAACCATGTCCCCCGACTGTTTCCAAATCCCTTTTTTGTTTACCAGATACTTGCAAAGATTTTCCCTTAGCACTTTCTGCAGTTACAGACTTCCTAGCACTCGTTTCTCCGGCTTCGCCTTTCTTAAGCTTCCCACCACTTTTTGTTTGTGACAGAAGTTGTTTCGTTTGTCCTTCAGCTACACTCTCATACACAAACTTTTTTAAGAGAGATGTTCTCCCCACCAAGGAACTAGGTTCCTCTGCAGTTTCCTCTTCCACTACAACCACTGGTATGTTTACATCCACTACCACTTTGCCTTCCTTCATCAGCCTCTTCTTCTTCTTGCTTCTCTCAAGAGCTGAGTCAAGGGCTTCCTTTTTCTGAACCCCTGTAGATGGTCGCTTCCCAGAATATTCAGGAATCCTCACTTTCTGACGGAGCTTAAAACGAGCACTCAAGACCATTTCATCCTCATCATCGTCATTTGTGGGGTCAAAAAAAGGAGGGATGGACTCTAGAGGAGGAGTATAGAAGATGGGTTCCTGGGGGTCCTTTTGGAGAGGCGAACCAGGTTCCTCACCAGGTTTATCATGCACAGACTTATGGACAGGTGACTCAAATAGGACCATGGTCCCCTCATCCCCTGGGAAGGAAGGATCTTCTCCCTGAGTCTTAGGAAGAGAAGGAGCCCCTTCTGAGGGAAGGTTCTCAGAGGCAATGGCCATTATGTTTTCGGCCGCCTCCTTTTTTGGAGACTCCATGGTAGTCGAGGAATCGAGGAGAGAGGAGTTAAGGTACTGGTCAGGGTCGTCCTCCAAGGCTTCAGAGGGCGGAGGAGCTTTAGTGACTGAGGTTTCTCGTGGTGGTTCAGATGAAGAAAGAGGAACAATGAGTGTTGGGGTAGAAGAAGTTTCTGTTTCTTCATATGAAGGATGAGGAGCAATAGGTGTTGGAGTAAGAGAGGTGTCTGTTTCTGCAGGGAGTGAGGAGGAATCAGGTACAGAGATGACGACCTTTGGGAGAGAGGAGGCATGATCCTCCGCCGAAACTAGGTTAGGATCAGAGGTAGGATAAAGAGAGGGTGTGTTTGTGGTGGCCATTGCTAACGAGTGAGAAAGGCTTCAGAGAAGGAAAAGATTCTTTATCAAAAAGGAGTGAAAGAAGATGTTTGAGGAGCAGTTAGAGACAGGGAAGTTTTATAGGGGAGTGTAATAATGAGAGAAAGAGGAACATGTTCAAATGACGGTAGGCGTTTGGGGAAAAGAGAACGTGCAGAGGGAGTTGAAAGGATGGAGTGATAGACGTGATAGACTCGGTTACTGAAAAGGCAAATGACCTGGTCCCTCTAATTAATTTTGTTGCTTTTTGAAAATGGTAGAGAATACACATGACTACTAACCAGTGGTACATGGACCATGTCCCGTACCTGTTTTTCTTGAAAATGTTGCTCAGCCTTATTTTGTTCTACAATTCCATACCTTTAGAGTCTATAATCATCGTGTGTGTCTACCTGCAACGATGTTGATGTGAGTTAGACGTCGTCAGAAAACACTTTAGCTATCTGTACCTGAGTGTGACTCTCATAGCCAAGGTGAGGGACTAGGTCCCTAATTAGGAATCAGCAGCCCCAATGCCATTATATATTTCTCGAAATGCTCCATTTTCAGTGCTTTGGTAAAGATATCCACAATCTGATCTTCAGTACAACAAAACTTCATGCAGATGTGCCCATTTTCAACGTTGTCTCTGAGGAAGTGATGTCTCACATCAATATGCTTAGTTCTCTTGTGTTGAACCAGGTTCTTTTCCATGTTGAGAGCACTGGTGTTGTCACATAGGAGTGGTATTCCATCAGTGTACACTCCAAAGTCTTCCAATTGTTGTTTGATCCACAGCAGCTGAGCACAGCAGGATGCAACAACAACATATTCTACTTCAGTTGTGGACAAGGCGACTGAGTTTTGCTTCCTTGTACCCCAAGAGATCAGGCAGGATCCAAGAAAATGAGCCATCCCTGAAGTGCTTTTCCTGTCCACTAGATAACCTGCATATTCAGCGTCAGCATAACCAACAATATTGAAATTAACACCTGAGGGATAGTACAGGACCAGGTCCTGTGTGCCTTTGAGATATCGTAGGATTCTTTTGGCAGTCTTTAGATGAGACTCCTTAGGATTTGATTGAAACCTTGCACATAATCCCATACTGAACATGATTTCTGGCATGCTTGCAGTGAGGTAGAGTAGAGAACCAATGATTCACATGTACATTGTTTTGTTTACGGGAGATCCAGATTCATCCATGTCAAGCTTGGTTGCTACTGCAATAGGTGTATCAATCACCTTTTAATCCTCCATGTCAAACCTCTTGAGCATCTCCTTGATGTACTTCTGCTGATTGATGCAAGTTCCCTTTGTGGATTGTTTCACTTGAAGACCTAGAAAAAAGGCCAGTTCCCCCATCATGCTTATCTCAAATTCACTACTCTTATTCCTTACATAGTGAGTCTGTTGTAGCCCCAAAGATAATGTCATCCACATATACCTGGATAATGAGAAGGTTCCTTCCCCGTTTCTTTATAAATAGGGTGTTGTCAATCTCTCCTCTAGTGAATCCGTTATCAAGTAGGAACTTGGAAAGCCTCTCCTACCAAGATCTGGGGGCTTGCTTCAGACCGTACAAAGCTTTGTCCAGTTTGAAGACATACTCTGGGAAAGCATGACTTTCAAACCCAGGAGGTTACTTGACATATACTTCTTCCTTGAGATATCCATTCAAGAATGCACTTTTCACATCCATTTGGAATAAGGTGAATTCCATATGAGATGCAAAAGCAATGAGAATCCGAATGGCTTCAATGCGAGCAACCGGAGCAAATGTTTCATCATAATCAATCCCTTCCTCTTGATATAACCCTGAACAACAAGCATTGCTTTGTTTCTAGTTGTTTTCCCATTCTCATCCAGCTTGTTCCTGAACACCCACCTGGTTCCTATGATGGTTCTGTCTGAGGGTCGAGGTACCAGGTGCCAGACTTTGTTTCTTTCAAACTGATGGAGCTCTTCCTGCATAGCAATGATCTAATCTGCATCCTTTAGAGCTTCCTTGATATTTTTTGGTTCTATGTGGGATAGAAAGGCCGAGAAGGCTAGAGAGTTTCTGGTTTTGGATCAGGTTTGGACTCCGGAATCAAGAGGAGTGATTATGTTATCAAGAGGATGGGATCTTTTATGTTTCCAATTTGGGACCTGTATTTGATGAGTGGGGGAACTTGGTAGATCAGAGGTGTTTCCCTACACTTCTTGTTCTGCTACCTGTGGGGTACCTTCCACAGCATCTCCGACTCTTTCTTCAGCTTCAGTAGGAGAGATTTGGGTACCAGGTTCCTCCTGTGAACTGGAGGAAGAGGTTGCATTGCCTGCACTTATCTCTTTAGTTTGACTCATCATGTCAACTTTGCCATTTGAGACGTCAGATAACTCTCCAGGAACCAGGAGTGGTTCATTGTCTTAATCATCATCATTTCTATCCCTATTTGAGGAAGGAGTCTCGTTTAATAGCACATGAACACTTTCTTCTACGCATTGGGTTCTCTTGTTGTACACTTTGTATGCTTTACTTTGAGAGGAGTACCCCAAAAAGATTCCTTCATCACTTTTGGCGTCGAATTTTCCAAGTTGATCCTTCCTATTATTCAGAACATAGCACTTGCATCCAAAGGCTATCAGATGAGTTATCTTTGGCTTTCTTCCATTTAGCAATTCATAGGGGGTTTTGTTTAGGAAGGACCTAATCATTCCCCTGTTCACAAAGTAGCACGCAATGTTGATTGCTTCTGCCCAGAAGTTCTTTGCAATTCTATTGTCGATGAGTATTTTTCATGCCATATCTTCCAGGGTTCTGTTCTTCCTTTCCACTACTCCATTTTGCCTATGAGTCCTTGGAGCTGAGAAGTTGTGAGTGATTCCATTCTCAATGCAAAACTCATCAAATTTTGCATTATCAAATTCAATCCCATGGTCAGATCTGATGCAGGCTACCTTTAATTCCATCTTCACTTGGATTTTCTTGACAAAAGCCACAAATACTTCAAACGTCTCATCTTTTGTTCTAAGAAACAGTGTCCAAGTGAATCTTGAGTAGTCATCCACAATCACGAAGATGTACTTCTTTCCACCTTTACTTGGAATTCTCATGAGTCCACACAGATCCATGTGAAGGAGTTCAAGAGGTCTAGATGTGCTAACATCCTTTTTAGGCTTAAAGGATGATTTCACATGTTTTCCTTTGGCACATGCATCACAGACTCTGTGCTCCTTGAATTTGGAGTTTGACAGACCATGAACCAGGTCCTTCTGTATCAGCTTATTCAGGAGGGAAAAGCTAGCATGACACAGTCTTATATGCCATATCTCTGCATCATCATCAGTTGCCTTCAAGCAGTTCACCTCACCAGCTTCCAATGATTCAAAATCAGCAACATAGATGTTCTTATGTCTCTTGGCTATCAACACCACTTCTCCAGTTACTAAGCTAGTAACAGTGCACACCTTGGACAGGAATTCCACTTTGTTTCCTTTATCACAAATTTGAGAGACACTCAATAGGCTATATTTCAAGCCATCCACATAGTACACATTTTCAATTGAGTGCTCAAGAGACCTTCCAACTCTTCCAACACCGAGAATGTATCCCTTCTTTCCATTGCCAAAGGATACATCTCCTCCATGCAGGGCTTTCAGTGAGAGAAAATCCATAGTGTTTCCAGTCATATGCTTTGAGCATCCGTTGTCCATGATCCATTGTAGTCCATTTTCTCTCACTGATCCCTGCATAATTAAATCAAAGGTTATATTTAGGAACCCAAACAAGTTTGAGTCCCTTGTAGTTAGGAAAGGGATGAATAAGTGCTCTTCTAGTCCATGCAGGCAGGAATTGATATTTCTTGCTGGGACCTGGTCCTTGCTGGGTGTTCCTCTTGCCAGCAAACATTCTGTTTTTTTGAAGTGATTGATCCCTGGATGGGCAGCTTTCCTTGAAGTGCCCGTTGTTTCCACAATGGGTACAAAGGCAATTGTCTGGGACCGTGACATATTTGTTGTGAGGGTTGTAAGGAGTTTTCTCCTTTTGGAACCCAATTCCCTGCTTGTTTCCACTGTTATTGAAGTACATGGCAGTGACATCATCCGTGGACCAGGTCCAATTCAGTGATTTTTTAAGATCATATTTTAATTTACTCATCTCAGCTTGCAACTGCCTATTTTTCTCAAGCTCACAAACCAAACTTGTTTTGACATCATTCAGTTCTTTTTCAAGCTTGATATGTTTTTCACTAGCTATTTCTTTTCCTTTATCCACACTTGAGACACCAGGTTCTAGTTTGAGTCCCTGAATAGTTCCTCTAAGTCTTTGATCACTACTAGAAGATCATCTCTTTCCTGCTCAACTTCATTAATCCTCTCACTCAGGCTATCCTTTTCATTACTCAAATTCTCCACTGTTTCTTTCAAATCTACTGCCACTATGGTTAGATCATCTCTCTCATTTTCTATCTTTCTTGTTTTTTCTTCTACTACTTCCTTTTCCTTTTCAAAGTTTTTAATGGTCTCCTTAAGGTCCACAACCACAACCACTAGGTCATCTCTCTCATTTTCAACACTATTGATTTTACAAGTTAGAGATTCTTTCTCTCTTTCAAGATCGCCTATGGTTTCTTTCAAATCTACCACACACATAACTAGATCATCTCTAGTTTGTTCGACTTTACCTAGTTCTATGGTCAATGTGTCCTTATCTTGAACTAAGTTGTAGTAAGTATCAATGAGAACCTTTGACAATGAAATTAATTTTTTAGGAGAATAGGACTTCAGATTTCTCTGAACATCCCTGAAGTTTACCTCATCTTTGTCATCTTATTCTTCGTCATCTGACTAGGCCATGAGAGCAAATAGTGAGTCGTACTCCTTGGCCTTGTTCTCTACTGCCATTATGGAGTTATTTTCTACTTCAGGTTCCTCTTCTAATTCGCTCGATGAATCTCCCCATGGAGCAAGAGCCTGTTTCACAACATTGTCAACTACGTTTTTTCTGCTAAATCTTTTGTCAGGAACCTGGTTCCTCTTTGCAGCTTTGTCAGAGTTTTTCTTGTAGGGTTGTTCAGGAGCGGGCAGTCTTTTATGAAGTGTCCGGGCTTATCACATTTATGACACGAGTCATACTTTCTAGGCTTGCTTAAGCTGCCTCTTCTTGGTATTCCCCCGTTCCTTCGAACCATCTTCTGGAATCTCTTGGTGAGATAAGCCATGTAATTGTCCTCTTCGCTTGACTCATGCTTTTCAGCTTGAAGAACCAGGTTCATCTCCTTCTTAGGTTCTCTTCTTTCACTATCTTTCTTCTTTTTCATCTCATATGTTTTCAGGTTTCCGATCAACTCATCCATTGTTTGAGCTTGCAAGTCTTTTGCTTCAGTGATAGCATTTACTTTGCTTTCCCAGGAGCTAGGCAGAACACTCAGAATCTTTCGCACTAGCTTGTTTCTAGGAATGACCTCTCCCAGTGAGTGAAGCTCATTGATGATGGAGGTGAATCTAGTATGCATATCCTGTATAGATTCATCGTCCTTCATCCTGAACAACTCATACTCAGTAGTGAGCATGTAGATTTTGGACTGCTTCACCTGTGTCGTTCCTTCATGAGCTGTCTGCAAAGCTTCCAAAATTTCTTTGGTTGACTGACATGTTGAGATCCTGTTGTACTCGTCAGGTCCTATACCGCACACCAGAATCTTCTTTGCACGAAGGTTCTTTTCCACTACTTGTCTGTCAGCATCGTTGAACTCCTTCCTGGTCTTTGGCACCAACAGACCTGCTTCTCCTACCTTCTACATAGGAACATGGGGACCATCACAAATGATGTTCCATAGCTCATAATCTTCAGCCATTATGAAGTCGTGCATACGGGTTTTCCACCACCCATAGTACTGACCATTGAATCTAGGAGGTTGATATGTTGATTGTCCTTCTTCAAAGTTTGGTGGAGAAGCCATTAGAGATCTTTTCTAGGTGTTAACCATTTAGAAAGAACCTGCTCTGATACCAATTGATAGTTTCTGTGAGTCCACCAAACTGTAGAGAGACCAGGTCCTCTACCAGTTCCCTCAAAGAAGTATACTAAGAAAACAAGTAAAAGAGACACGGGATTTTTACGTGGAAAAATCCCACTCAAGGGGACAAAAACCACGACCTACACTTGTAGGATTTCAACTTCACTAACTTGTAATCTAAACTATTACAAACCACTTTGTAATGACACTCTTACAAAGACTTTAACACACTAACTTGTAATACCTATTACAAGCCACTTTGTCATTCACTAGTTACAAAGACTTTTCACTTATGACTATACTAGTCACAACACAAACACACAAGGTTTATGGTTGAGAGATTCCTAACACGGTGCTTCTACAAAAGCAAATAGGATACAATGAAAAACAACATGCAAGATTACAACTCAACTAAGCACACTAACGACATGAGGTGAAACTGGTCCTCTTAGTGGAGTTGTCTTCTTGCTCTTGACACACTTGAGTCTTCAATGCTAGAACCCTCTTCAATGTTTGAGAGAATGTTTTTAGTTAATGCTCAAGTGAATATCTTGTTTGTCTCCAAACAAGATATTATAACCCTAGGATATCCCAAGGAGGATACCCATACCTAGGTAATACACTTCTCAACCAATGGGAAGTGACTGCTGCACTGTAGCAGGTACAGTTGCAGGCAGTCACTTTTCTGTCACAGCTTTCCAGTTGTAGAGTTGACTTGTACTTTCGTCTGTGAGACTATCAAGGGAGCAGGTCCTTCAGTTGTGTCCTGTGAGTTCAACAGTACACTGTCCAGAATTCTTGAGTTAAACCTGACTGGTTGTGCTGACTACATATCAGGTTCTTTATCTGGTTCTTCACATAAAAGTTTGTTAGATCATCAAAATAGAATACAGCCCATCAAAGATACACACCATGTGAATCAAAATTGAAATTGTGAGAGATTCGTGCCAAGGTCTTGGGAACGCGTATTACAATTCTTGTAACTATGATATAGATTACGTCCCTAAACAAGCTCAATGGTCAAAGATTATAATTTGAATAGAAATATTACAAAACAACATTTTAGACTAGATTATAAAGAGGGCTATTACTTATATTATCTTTGTGTTTACATCAAACAATGCAATTTAACCTGAGCAGTTAAAACTTAAAATAAGAATACTTATTATATAAGCATAGTTAAGAGATAAAAGTATGTGTCTTGCATTCATCGTTTTAGCCTAAATATCGGATGGCAATAAGTTTTTACCTTAACGAGAGTGTCACATAAAATAAAATAGATAGACAATTATTATATGATCTTGAGCCAAACGTCTATTGAAAACAGTCTCTTTATCCTCACAAGGTAAGAGTAATACACTATTTTTCTCAGATCCTACAGTGTGAAATACTAATGAGTATGTTGTTGTTAATTATTTTATAACGGGGATCATGCAATTTTTTATATTATAATTTAGTTTAAGAAAAGGTAAACGGCTATGAGGCTATACGTGTTTGGTTGCTCAAAAGTCCAAGTAGGCTACCCCAACTTTCGTTGTAAACATCTTCTGGCACAAGCATACCACTGTCTCCCCTTTTTAATGATTTCTACATTTTCTAATATAAGAAATAATATTACATAACTTTTACAATAATAGAAAATTGTTTGTGTGTCAGTCATGTGTTATCACAAAGCTCACTGTTGATTCGACCAATGCCATTAAAAGCTCCTCAAGATATAAAAGGTTTTTAATTATTTTATCCTTATCTTAAGATATAATTTTTTTTTTATTAAATATTTATTTTGTTTATATGCTATTTACATTTTCAAAAACAATTACTGTTGAAAGTAAAATGAGATAAAGATAATTAATTTTGTCTTGAATTTCTAAAATGATAAATAATTTGAGAAGAAGGAAATAGTATATATTTTCTAAATGCGGGTATATTAATTGTTTATGCTAGTAATATTTTTAGTGGTAAAAATTTAAATAATATTTCCAGGATAAAAGGAAAAGAGGTTGACTGTTGCCAGAAATTTTGTGACTAAAGAGGAAGCAACAGCTAATAATTCCACTGGACCCTTTTTTTTGTTTTTCTCTATTGGTGCTTGAATTTATGAGTGTTTAACGGCCATTTCCGTATATGGCATGGTTAATTATGATGTATGACTATGGTGCCTGTGATGAGTGAGGGTCATGATTTTTGTTTAAAATTTCGGTTCACATGAAATGTCAAAGCAACAGTTTTTTTTCTTTTTGGTTTAATCGATATTCGAAATCCAATAGTCCAATTAATTTAATTTGCATCGTAAAGAATTTCTTATTTGGGTTTAAGGCTTTAATCACTTGCTACCAAAAGAATTTTGAATATTTGATTAAGAATATAGAAGCTTTAATATTCCAGAATACCCTTCATGGCACTTGTAGATTTAAGTGTGAACAAGATGAAAACACAATACTGAGGTCCTAATATTAATGTGTATTTGGACCATTATTTCTACCTTCTTAATCGTGTGAAAAAATTAAAATATTTTTTTTCACTGGTCTTTGGAAATTCTGTTCGCCTTTCAAACACAAAAACTAAAATCCACTTCTGGCGAAAAGTTATAGGAGCAGTAGATATGTGTTTATATCTAGAATTTTAATTCCGTAGGATCAAGATTTCGATGAACCCTCACCTTCTTTGAGTTATGGGTTCATAACTCAAATTTTTCGGTAATCTTAATGAATTTCATACTAAAAATTCAGGTCTAAAATAGAAGTTATGGGTTCAATTGAACTCATAACTAATATGTTGAATTCGCCCTGCAAAATAAAAATATTGATTATGTATATGAAAAAAATGAGACCGCTTGTCATTATTTGCCCCGGCAACACTTAATGCAAGATTTCTTAATAAATTTGTTCATTGACGAAAGTATGACCAATTGACCAAATGACAAAAGTAGATCATATACCGCCCATCTTTTATCACCTTATTTTCTTAACCTAGCAAATGTAATAGAATGAATGTGCGAGAATTTAAGAGGTTTATGAGAAAACTTGCGAAAGTTGAAAGCCTCCTAACTTTACAAAATAAAGCATTGATTACGGACCTTGAATAGTTGCCCATCATAAATTTATTAGCCTCCTATTTTAGGAATGCCTTACTTTATAGCATTCATATTCATACTACAAATTGTGGGCACTCGAAAATCGAAACTTGTGGCTTTTTTATAGGAATTTTTATATTTTTATACACTACACGAAGCTATATTATTCTTTCACTCGAGTTTTTCTATAATTACCTTTTATATACTTAATTATTATTTATGTACATTTTAAGAGAATTAATTGTATTAATTAGTGTCCTAAATTAACTCTACTGTATATTCCCACTCCCTCACGTTTCTCTCTCCACATCCCGCCCCCTTACCCACGTATTACACCCCACTATTTTCTAACCCACTCATGATTTCTCTTCATAAAAATTATAAATACTCCATTAACGCCTTTTACAACTATTCTTCAAAAAGCAGACAAAATTCTTACTCTTCTTCAAAGTTCCTACTTCCATTAACGCATTTGCAAAGCTTGATTTTCAATGAAGAAGAAGATATCTTCAAAGAACTAACAAAGATATCTCCATTAAATTTTTTTGAAGTTTTCAATTCGAATTTGAGTTTTTTAAAAACTTTATTTATTTGAATTGGGTGTTGTTGCAAAGATTTGGGTATTCTGTCGATGTCTCTCTTTATCTCTCAATCCCTAATTTCAGTAATGTAAAGCAAAGAAAAAGAGAGCAGCAATTCCACCATTGACAACCCTTAAAAAGCTTTGAAGCTTTGAATTCGAATTTGGGTTTTCAAAAATCATTATTTGTTTGGATTGAATGTTGTTGCAAACAATTGGGAATATATTTGTAGTTTATATCTCAATTTTGAGGGTGTTTTGGTGAAGATTAGACTTGATTTTGGCTGAATTTTAGATTGAAACTCGAAGAAGAAGAAGAAGAAGACGAAGACGTGATATGCACTATATTCACGAAATTGTAGGAAAATTATAGATTTTTTTTAGAAATAATGTAAGAAAATTGTAGATAAGTTGTAGATAGATTGTATAAATTTATAATTAGTTGTATGAAATTTGTTTTTATTATGTATAAATCAGATATAAAATATACAAAAGACATATTGTATAAATTTTGTATAAAATTTATATTTAAGTTGTATGTTATTGTATTACTGTAAATAAATCAAATACAAAATATAAAAAAGATATTGTATAAATTTTATATAAAATTTGTATTTAAGTTGTATGTTATTGTAGTTGTATTTAACTGGATAGAAATAATATTTGAAAGTTATAGATAAATTGTATAATATATAATTAGTTATATGAAATTTATTTTTACTATATATAAATCATATGCAAAATATACAAAAGATATATTGTATAAATTTTGTATAAAAATTACATTTAAGTTATATAATATTGTAGTTGTATATCACCACACCTCCTCTTAATCAAACCAAATAATATCTGTTGGGTCCCTACCTCACCTCCTTTTTTTTTTTAATTTCACATTTCACACTTTTTTTTTTTGCTTTCCGTTTACTTAACTTTTACTGGTGTTGATTTGAGTTGTGTCTTTTCATAGCTACATTTGTTCTGGCTAGAACTTTTGCTCTGAATAAAGGGTAGTTCTTCAGTATAAAACACGACTCAATTAAAATATTCGGAAAAATTTAAAATTTGAAAAAAGAGAAGCAATGAGATGAAAGAATTGCTACATAAATAGTGCAAAATTGGCAAAATTTCATCCTGTGCGGTAAAAAATTCTAAAGCAAAGCGCTCTCTCTATTCTTCTGCTTCCAAAATTTATAGTTTCATCATTTTGAGCACCATATTATACATCAAAGGACGACCAGATTCAGACCTCGAACTTCAAAAACATTCTTCCCTTTTCAGAAGTATTTCAAGATTGGCTCTTTCGTGTCACGACCCAAAATTCATAAGGTTGTGATGGCGTCGGACACCTCTGTCAGGAAAGCCAATTATTAAATGGTGAATTATATTCCCGTTTTTAACATTTTGAAATCGTTACCCTTTCATTCCATTACATAACAAGCGAATAAATTTTCGTTAAATAAATACAATAGATAAACAATCCAGTTTAATAAATTAAATCCCAAAACACGGTGTCACAAGTGCATGAGCAAATTTCTAAGAATTTTATAGATACTACAATGCTTGCCCGAAATACAAATTGGACCAGAAATTTAAAATAAAGATAAACACAATGTATCTGAGGGAGACTCCGTCGGCTGCGGGTCGACTCCGGATGGTGCAGCTCGTCTAAGTCTCCAAGTAAGCCGCATCACTGCGTCAAAGAGGGCCACTAGCTATGAATGTACCCGCGCATTAAAAATGCACAACAAGTGTAGCATGGGCACGAAAACAACGTGTACTCATCAAGTATCCCGCCCAACCTCGAAGAGGTAGTGACGAGAGGCCGAGTTTGACACTTGCTAAAGGTCAATACAGTATAATCAATGTATGATATCAAACATGGGTATTGTAAAGACCCGTAAAATTTTTTGCTTAAAATAATGCCCGAACGAGTCCCCGAGTTATTTTTACTGTGGAAATTCCTAAAACGGGCCTAATTTGAACAAAAAGTACCTGGGGAGTTAAAGAATTAAATTTTCCAGAAATTGGGTGTTATGCGACGCACTATGCGATCGCATAACATGTATGCGGACCGCATAATGGTCGCATACACGGGCAGATCACTGCCCAACTGAAGGACAACTATACGGTCCAATCTGCGACCGCATTTTGGTTCTGCGGACCACATAGCTGACGCATTATTGCCTTTGATTTTCGGGGAGGGGTGTTATGCGATCACATAACGAGTATGCTGACCGCATAGTGGTCGCATACCTGGGCAGATTGTTTCCAGATTTTGGCCCACCTAGGGCCATTCTGCGGTCAGCTCTGCGGACCGCATGTCAGGAATGCGATCGCGTTCTTGGCCGCATATTTGACACGGGCTTTTAATTTTTCCAAACTTTTATACCCGACCCCAGTTTCATTTAACCCCTACCCCCTTTCATTTTAACTGGACTCCAAACAAAGTAGAAAGAAGTGAGAGTGAGTTCTAGAGAGAGAGGTCCTCATCTTCCCCAAATTGGTCCTCCATCTCTACTCAGGCCTGGAAGGTTATCGAGTAGTCGTCATCTTCTTCATCATAAGAGGTAAGTCTTCACCCTATTTCCCCAAATTCTCAAAGTTTAGTTAAGAATAAAACACACATAGGTTGGTTCTTGAGAATGAAAGTTGAGACCTTGCATGCATGTGAATAATCTTCCATAACCTAGTAAAGAGAAGCAAGTAGAGTAATTTTTCACTAAAAAGGGTTTAGTTAATCTAAGGGATCACATAGTGTTTGATAAAATGCTCAAATGAATTCAAGACTCCTAATTCTAAGGTAAATGTGTCACATTGTGAACTAGATTGACGGTTCCCGACGATCCGGTGAATTGTGATAGAAATTAAAAAGGGAAACTTGACTCCTGGTATGTATGGATGACTTTAATCTTCGTAAAATTGCTTTGTGGCGTCCAAACATACGGTACGTGTATTGGTGTGAATATGTGCAAATGGTTGTTCAAATTGTGTTGAAGCGTGAAGTGTATTCCTTGTCTGTCTTTAGTTGACCACCACACTACTATGCTATGTGAAATGATGCTAGTAGGTTAATGAATCCAAGAGTATGAATGTATATGCTAAAGGCTGTGTAACAAGTAACGAAAAGGAGTTGTGGTGTGATGTAGTTGAACTAAAAGGTTGTGGCAATATCGTATATGATTCACTGTTTAGTAAGGTTTGTTGTGGCACGAATTTCCTTTTATACGTGTTGTGGGTTGTAAAGAAGCTATATTCCTATTACTGAAATTTTTTGTGATTGAATTGTGAACTGTCATTGTTGATATGAGATATGATTGTCTGGTGGGATCGGGTTGCGCGCCGCAACGGGAGGGATAATGGTGATATGTGAGAAGAGATAAGGGTGAGATGTGATTGTCCGGTGCGATCGGGTTTCACGCCGCAACAGAAACATAATAAATGATTGTGATTGTCAGGTGGGATCAGGTTGCGCGCCGCAACAGAAGAAATAAGGGTGGAAAGTTGAGAAGGGATAAGGGTGGAATCGTGATTGTGATGAAGTGAGAATTGTGGAACTTCCATTGTGTTTCTTTCTATATCCTTGTGCAGTGACTGTGTGACTCTCTGTTTGTCTCTTGCCTGTGCATCGTTGAGTTTACTTAGAGTAAAGTTTGTTCATACATACCAGTACAATTCAAATGTATTGACGTCCATTGTGACGGGGGCGCTACATTCTTGTGATGATTGTAGGTGGTTCTATAGCAGGTACTCCAGCCCACCGACAATAGTGCCTCCTCTACGCCCTATCAGCTGTTTTGGTGAGCCCCTTTCCTCTCGGGGCCCTGTGTGGTTCATGCCACCTCTTCTTCCGGATTTTTTATTTTAGTATTTGTGTAAGGTATAGCTGGAGCCTTGTTACCGGCAAGTATTATATAACTCCCTTGTACTCTTAGAGGCTCTGTAGACAGGAAATGTGGGTTATGTACATATGTATTTTGGGCAGTATAACTCTTAGACCACGTAAAGTAAACATGTGTGTTATGTATATATTGTAAGTATTGCGCCACATGTGGATGATGACAGAAATCTAGAATTAAATTTCAGATTGTAAGAATGTGTTTAAATTATAATTGAATAATGTACATTGGAATCACAGGGTAATACGTGGGATGGAAAAAGGAATCTAGGTCCGCTTGACTGGGGCTACCCGGTCGAGCGTCAGTCGTGTCCCTCGGTTTTGGGGCATGACAAACTTGGTATCAGAGCCTAAGGTTTTAAAAGAGTCCTAGGATGTCTCGAAGCCGTGTCTAGTAGAGCCCTACTTATCGGTGCGTTGTCGACCACATCTATAATTAGGGGGCTACATGGACATTTAGGAAATTACTCTTTCATTGTTATTCTATATCGCGCGGAGAGGTGGAAAGTGAAAATGTCCTTGCCTAATTCGTGCTTTGTTCCGAAATTTTCAGTAATGGCACCAAAGAAGAGAGCTCGACTCGGCCTTGAGGCCAATGCCACCCGGGGGTGACTGTGAATTCTGTACCAGATAGTGCTGGTGAGAGTGACTCCCCGACCTTGAATCTGCCTGACCTTTCTATTCCGGATCAAAGCATTCTTGTTCCTGCGGCGGCGGAGGGTGCTGCAATCCCTCTCCCTGATATTCCTGATCCCTCTACGGTTCCATCTTCCGGTCCCGATACGTCCGAGGGGGACCTTAGAGGAGTTATTCATATGTTAACTCAGTTGGTGGCAGCTCAGTCCCAAAGATCTCATGCTACCCCTGCGTTCTCCAGCGGACAGGGGGATTCCGCCGGCTCCAGAGTCAACCAGTTTCTGCGGTTGGCCCCTTCAGAGTTCTCAGGTACGGATCCAGAGGCCGATCCACATGATTTTCTTGATGGGATGTACAAGACCCTTCGGGTGATGAAGGCTACAGATACAGAGAGGGTCGAGTTAGCTTCGTACAGGCTGAGGGGAGCAACATATTTCTGGTTCGAGATGTGGGAGGGTTCCCGTGGGGAGGGAAGTCCTTCGGCTAGATGGGACGAGTTCGTGGATGCGTTCATGGATCACTTTTTGCCTGCCGAAACTGTGGCTGCCCGTGCTACTGAGTTTGAGGTTCTCAAGCAGGACAATCTGAGTGTTTGGGAGTACCTCATGGAGTTCGTAAGGTTGTCCAAGTATGCTCCTCAGTTAGTGTCGACCATGGATGCTCGAGTTCGACGATTTGTTCAGGGTCTCAGTCCTTTGGTTGTGAATGAGGCCGCTACATCGGCTTTACACTCGGATATGAATTATGGAAAGATCGTGGGGTTCGCCCAGGCCACGGAGGCTAGAAAGTTGAAGATACGGGCAGATAAGGAGAGTAGCAGCAGAGCCCGGTCAGTGGGTCACTCAGGGAGCGTAGTTGCAGGGGGGAGACCAGTTCAGGGGAGGGAGCCATCAGGGCCATCCCAGTCTTATGCACAGTCCTCAGCCAGTGCATCGCCATCTACGCACCGTTATCAGCCGAATAGTCATTGGAGACCAAGATCCGACAGTAGGAGACCCCATTAGTCAGGTCATCCCGGAGGAAGGTTTCAGCATCAGGGGAGGGCTCCGTTCCCTAAGTGCGGAGGGTTCCATACTGAGTCTTGTTATTTGGATCTCCCGATATGATACAAGTGTGGGGTGATGGGTCATCTTCAGCGGGATTGTCGTGCGCCCAGCCAAGGCATGGGTAGGGGATTTGCCTGTCATCCGGTTCTTCGGCCGCCACACCTTCAGTGCGTCCTCCAGCTCCAGCAGGACGTGGTGTAGTTAGGGGTGGGGCTCGTGGTAGAGGTGGACCCAGCCGATTCTATGCTTTGAGTGGTCGCCAGAGCGTAGAGGCTTCTCCAGATGTTGTTACAGGTATTCTGAATGTTCAAGCACTTGATTATTATGCTCTTATTGATCTGGGGTCCTCCTTGTCTTATGTTACTCCGTTTATTGCTTCAAGTTTTGGGATAGAACCCGAACAGCTTCATGAGCTGTTCTCTGTATAGACTCCGGTTGGTGATTCTATTACAGCAGCGCAAGTCTATAAGAATTGTGTTGTCACGGTATGTGGTCCCGTTACCACGGCCGATCTTATTGAGCTTGGGATGGTATATTTTGATATTATTATGGGAATGGACTGGCTTTATTCATTCTTTGCTAAACTCGACTGTCGAACCAGAATCATGAGGCTAGAGTTTCCTAATGAGCCGGTTATTGAGTGGAAGGGGAATGGTGTGGTGCCAAAAGGTAGTTTTATCTCCTGCCTTAAGGCCTCAAAGATGATTAAGAAGGGGTGTGTCTATCATTTGGTCCGGGTTGCGGATACCACTCTAGAGGTGCCTGCTCCCGAGTCTGTGCCTGTTGTGAATGAGTTTCTTGAAGTATTTCCTGACGAGCTTCCAGGGATTCCGCCAGATAGGGAGATTGATTTTGGGATTGATGTCTTTCCAGATACGCAACCTATATCTATTCCACCATACAGAATGGCGCCAGCAGAGTTGAGGGAGTTAAAGGAGCAGTTGAAGGATTTATTAGAAAAAAGGTTCATTCGGCCGAGTGAGTCGCCGTGGGGCGCTCCGGTTCTTTTTGTCAGAAAGAAGGATGGGTCGCTTCAGAAGTGTATTGATTATCGGCAGCTCAACAAAGTCACCATCAAGAATAAATATCCTTTGCCTCGGATAGATGACTTGTTCGACCAATTTCAAGGTGCAAAGTTCTTCTCCAAAATTGACCTGCGGTCCGGGTATCACTAATTGAAGATCAGAGAGTAGGATATTCCTAAGACTGCCTTGAGGACTCGTTATGGTCATTTTGAATTTTTGGTAATGTCCTTTGGGCTGACCAATGCTCCAACAGCTTCTATGGATCTTATGAATTGGGTTTTCAAGCCATTTCTAGACTCCTTTGTGATTGTTTTTATTGATGACATCCTTGTCTACTCGCGGAGTCGGGAGGATCATGCTAATCACCTCAGGGCAGTTCTGCAGATTCTCCATCAGCACCAGTTATATGCAAAATTTTCGAAATGTGAGTTTTGGCTAGAATCAGTCGCGTTTCTGGGTCATGTTGTTTCAAGAGAAGGGATTCAGGTTGATCCCCAGAAGATCGCGATAGTGAAAGATTGGCCTAGACCAATGACCATGACAGAGATTATCAGTTTCTTGGGTCTAGCTGGGTATTATCGGAGGTTTGTGGAGGAATTCTCTACCCTCGCCTCCCCATTGACTAAATTGACGCAAAAAGCGGTGAAGTTCCAGTGGTCCGACGCTTGTGAGAAAAGTTTTCAGGAATTGAAGTCGAGATTGACTTCGGCACCGGTATTGACCTTGCCAGAAGATATAGAGGGATTTGTGGTTTATTGCGATGCTTCAAGGGTTGGTTTGGGGTGTGTGTTGATGCAACATGGGAAGGTTATAGCGTATGCTTCAAGGCAACTCAAGAATCACGAGAAGAATTATCCGACGCATGATTTGGAGCTCGCAGTAGTGGTGTTTGCATTAAAAATTTGGCGGGATTATCTTTATGGTGTCCACGTGGACGTGTTCTCGGACCACAAGAGTCTTCAGTATTTGTTCCAGCAAAAGGAACTGAATCTAAGGCAGCGGAGGTGGTTAAAATTGCTCAAAGATTATGATATGAACATCTTGTACCATCCAGGGAAGGCGAATGTGGTGGCTGACGCTCTCAGTCGGAAGTCTATGGGTAGTTTGGCTCATTTGGAAGCGGATCAGAGGCCCTTGGCTCGGGAGGTTTATCAATTGGCCAGTTTGGGTGTTTGTCTATCGACCTCAGACGAAGGGGAGGTTATGGCGCATAGTGGGGCAGAATCGTCACTTGTAGCGGAAGTCAAGGAAAATCAGTTTATTGATCCAGCATTGGCGCAGTTGAGGGAGGTAGTTTTGAATGGCCAGAATTCAGCATTTTCACTTAGCAGCAATGATGGTGTATTGCGATGTCAGGGTAGGCTGTGTGTCCCCGATGTGGATGGTCTGCGGGAAAGGGTAATGGCGGAAGCACACAATTCCAGGTACTCCGTGCATCCAGGTTCTACGAAAATGTATCATGATCTCCGGGAAATTTATTGGTGGAGCGGTATGAAGAGGGATGTGGCAGACCTTGTATCCAAATGTTCAAATTATCAACAGGTGAAGGCCGAGCATCAGAGGCCCGGTGGGTTAACCCAGCTTGTGGAAATACCAACGTGGAAGTGGGAAATGATTAATATGGATTTCTTGGTAGGGTTACCTCGCACTCAGCGCAAGTTCGACTCGATATGGGTGATAGTGGATTGACTCACGAAATTAGCTCACTTTTTGCCAGTCAAGTCCACCGACACAGCGGAACAATATGCTCAATTGTACATCAAGGAGATAGTTAGACTTCATGGCACTCCAATTTCTATTATCTCAAATCGAGTGGCCCAGTTCACAGCTAATTTTTGGCGGAAATTTCAGCAAGGCATGGGTACTCAGGTAAATCTCAGCACGGCTTTCCATCCACAGACTGACGATCAGGTAGAGCGAACTATTCAGACGCTTGAAGTATGCTACGAGCTTGTGTTTTAGACTTCAAGGGTAATTGGGATGATCATTTTCCGCTTGTCAAGTTTTNTAACAGCTTCCATGCTAGTATCCGAATGGCCCCGTTTGAGGCATTGTACGGAAGGAGGTGTAGATCTCCGATCGGATGGTTCGAGGTTGGTGAAGCAGAATTGTTAGGACCAGATCTTGTGCACCAAGCTATGGAGAAAGTTAGAGTCATTCAGGAAAGGATGAAAACTGCTCAGAGTCGCCAGAAATCTTACGCCGATGTTCGCCGGAGTGAATTAGAATTCCAAGTAGATGATTGGGTGTTCTTAAAGGTGTCTCCCATGAAGGGAGTGATGCGGTTTGGTAAGAAAGGGAAGTTGAGCCCTAGGTAGATCGGTTTGTATCGGATTTCTCAAAGGATAGGGCAAGTAGCTTATAGGTTGGAATTGCCCCCTGAGTTGTCATTAGTACACCCGGTGTTCCACGTGTCCATGTTGAAGAAGGTAATTGGAGATCCATCCACCATCGTGCCAGTCGAAACCATTGAGGTAAGTGAAGAGCTATCATATGAAGAGGTTCCGGTTGCTATTCTTGATAGGCAAGTCCGCAAATTGAGAAATAAGCAAATTGCTTCAGTCAAAGTGTTGTGGCGAAGTCAGCAAGTCGAAGAAGCTACATGGGAAGCAGAGAAGGAAATGAAAGAAAAGTACCCCCACTTGTTTGAATGAGTCTAGTAGTGAATCGTGCGTGTTCCTATTCCTAGGCAATTGTAAGTTGTGGTTAATGTTGCATAAGAAGGGACCCTATCTTGTTTTTCCCTAAAATGCCTTGTTGTTGTAACGTTTATATGTATACCACAATTTTTTATGCTGCCCTTACTTGAAAAATATGTGACCTCTTTAAAGCAAATAAAAGTTTTGTGAAACAAATGTGCTAAGTAAGTGATTAATGGTAGTGTAGATTGCTAATGGCTAATTGAATTGTCTATGATCTATTGAGGTGATTGAACTGTATAGGGCGCACTGAAATGGCCCAAAGTTATGTGCAAATATGTCACACTAATTGAATAATGTGCAATTGTGAGGTAAGGAGAATGAGTTATGTGTAGTTGATAAAGTGACCAAATACTTGTAAATTGTTGAGGTAACAACTTGGTGTGTGAGCTATTGAATGGTTAAAACTGCGTAATAGTGCTTGAAAATGTGTTTCGGGGGATCTTTGACAGGTAGATAGGCCTAATTACAAAGGAAACTTTGGCAAAACATTTCTGACATAATCGGAGTTTGTAAAAATCTGGAAATTTCATAACATGCTTTCAAACTAATTGATTTTCGAATCCTCATTCGAGGACGAATGATTTTAGGGGGGGGGGGGGGAGAGAATGTAAATACCCGTAAATATTCTTGCTTATAATAATGTCCGAACGAGTCCTCGAGTTGTTTTTACTGTGGAAATTCTTAAAACGGGCCTAATTTGAACAAAAAGTACCCCGAGAGTTAAAAAATTAAATTTTCCAGAAATTGGGTGTTATGCGACGCACTATGCGATCGCATAACGTGCATAACTAGAAAGGAGACTTACCTCGCTCCGAAGATTCATAACCGGCTTCCAAGCCCTTCCGACAACTCCAATTGATGCACCACGCCCCCAAACTATCCAAATAACGGGAAAACCAATCAAAATATACTCTAATACTTATGATAATTCAATTTATATAAATTCTCTATTCCGCTCGAAAGGTTGACCAAATTGCCCTCGGGCCCACATGCCCGGATTCTGAAATTTCTCGAAGATAAACTCTACTCATAGTCTTACTAGTTCAAATATACAATTTTTCTCTAATTTTCATGCTCCAATTCGTGGGTAAAATCCAAAGATGCAAATTCTAGGCTTTCTTCAAAATTTCCATAATTTCCACAAATTCCCACACTTAAATCCGTACCTAGACCACGTATTTAACTTGAAATGAATTGGAGTAACTTACTTTGCGATCCTTGAAGAAAATCCCTCCTTGAGCTCTCCAAAATCGTCCAAGCCAAATTGGAGAAATGAAAGAAATGGCCAATATCCAGATTTAAAAACACCACACTGCCTCCATCCTTTTCGCACCTGCGGTCGTCACGCCCGCACCTGCGAGTCCGCAGGTGCGCCCAAGTCCTTCGCACCTGCGGTTTCCTTCTTCCCCATCCGGCTCCGCACCTGTGCTCTCTTAACCGCATTTGCACATCCGCAGGTGCGGAAATAACCCCGTACCTGCGTTCCCTAGCCAAGACACCCTTTCCGCTCCTGCGACACAACAGTCTCACCTGCGGCGCCGCACCTGCGGCAAGAACCTCGCAGGTGCGGTCACACCAGATGATAGCAACCTCAGCTTCCTCTCAACTCCAAAATTGATCCGTTAACCACCCGAAATCCACCCGAGGCCC
Source organism: Nicotiana undulata (assembly GCA_005239495.1). Taxonomy (NCBI): domain Eukaryota; kingdom Viridiplantae; phylum Streptophyta; class Magnoliopsida; order Solanales; family Solanaceae; genus Nicotiana; species Nicotiana undulata. The sequence continues at coordinate 43,988 of ML252643.1, read as the reverse complement.
ACGAGACCCCGTCCAATTACACCAACCTAATCCAAATTATAATGCGGACATGCTCGAGGCCTAAAATGACATCAAAATAACATCGAAACAACGAATCGCTCTCCAATTCAAGCTTTATGAACTTAGAAATTTCAAACTCCTACATCTGATGTCGAAACCTATCAAATCACGTCCGATTGACCCCAAATTTTGCACACAAGTCATATTCGACATTACGTACCTTCTCCAACTTTTGGAATCGCATTCCGACCCCGATATCAAAATTTCCACTTCCGGTCAGATTTCTCAAAAACTTTCAAATTTCTATCTTTAGCCAAATGATTTCAAAATAACCTACGGACATCCGAATTCACTTCTGATCGCGCTCCCAACTCCTGAATCACCATACGGAGCTATTCCCAGCCTCGGAATCCCAAACGGACATCAATATCACTGAAATGCACTTCAACCCAGACTTATGAATTTTTTTCTAAAATGCTAACTTTCACAATATACGCTTAAACGCTCCCGGGTTATCCAAAAACCGATCTGTACATACGCCCAAGTTCGAATCATCATACGAACCTACAGGAACCTTCAAATCTTGATTCGGAGTTTGTTTATTCAAAATTCCAATCTTAGTCAATTCTTTCAACTTAAGGCGTCCGAAATGAGAATTTTCTTCCCAATTTGACTCCGAACTTCCCGAAATTCAACTCCGACCACGCCTACGAGTCATAATACCTGAAACGAATCTGCTCATGAACTCAAACTATTGAACGACGCACTAGAGCTCAAAACGACCGGTCGGGTCGTTACATTCTCTCATACTTAAACATACGTTTGTCCTCGAACGTGCTAAGAACTACTCTGGAGTTATCTGAAATCACTGTTTAACACCTCGTGCACCTTCCCGTGCTACCACAACCCAGTTGAGCACATTAGCTTGATCAAATCTGAAGATATCCTCTTTTATCCATACAATAAGCTCAAAAACGAGTTCCAACACCTGAAATCCTATGCCAGGCCTGTTTCCAATATATGAACACCGTATCAACTACCACGCGAGGTACCAGAACATGAATGCGTACCTTTGCTGAATTAGCATCATGCACTACATAATTCACCATCTAACCACAATGACATTCCCTGAACCTTAATAGCCACAATTCCATGAATCTGATGCTCCCAATGCATCTTCTGATATATATATATATATATATATATATATATATATATATATATATATATATATATATATATATATATATATATATATATATATATATATATATATCCTGCTATAATGCTGACGATACTACCACAATGGAGGAGATGTGTAGAAATTTCTAACCAACTGCAGAGTTAACCAAACATTGAATCTTTCCCCTAGACTAAAATAATCATCTCATTACGAACCCAACAATGGTAATTATCCTATAATATACTTCACATAATCTCACCACACTGATCCCTGATACCATAATTTTGTCTCGCCCAGTATGAACTGCTCAGGCAATAAATCACCCCAGACATGACCAACAATCTCACATGATCCCACAACGTGCCAATAAGCCTCAACTCGAACATGATGCATAAATAAATGACTTAGGAAGGAACTACTCGACTCACGCAACTAATATGAACTTTCCTCAGAAAATAGGAAGCAAAACATAGGAAAAGTAAATGTGGGAACCTTACTCAACATCACACTGTTGCGGCGTGCAACCCGATCCAAATAACCTGAAATTCACATAAGGAAATACACACCTAGCTGAATTGCTCACTATTATAAATTACTGACTATCGGTTACAAGCACACTAAGTGCATAACACCATCCTGGGGAGACTGATAGAGCCATATGCTACAAAACTTAAGCACAACTGAGGTGCGATATATATACTCTGAATCTCAAGAGCTCTCCTGCTCACATAACCTCATCACTACACGGAGACTCAACACATAGGGATTATCAAGCCATTTCACAACTCACACGGCACAATCATAATATTACAGGAATTGGAAGAAGAAGGAACAACGTCTGATATTCCAACACCCCTCATTGAGAAACGCCATACTGAGATGAACATACCTGACTCCCATGGAGCCCATAATCCTGTTTAAATACATTCACACACTTCAAGCCGATTCTTCTCGCACCGAACTAGGATGATAGCCCTTCCTGGATCCATAATAACCCACTTCTTCTCATAACACACAAGAATCACTATCATAGCCGGGGCTACACCCCACAATCTGCAATAAAGATGAACTGAACACCTTCCAGGCATAAACTCTCAAATAAGCAATATTACACTTCTTCATATTCAGTCTGAATCTTCAATCCATTAAGTGACTACATGTCACTCTCATACGATCTTCGCGTGGTCATGCTCCCACGTCCTTCCACACAAGGTAACAAGTCTGCACATCCATACCACCGACCACACTAACGCGGTAAAACATATCAAGAACCCATAACCAGGATACAAAGCATCTTTCACCAAACACCGATCTCAGGTGACACTGAAGACAACACCAGTTTACTCTAAACATTCAAACCCACTGAAGACAACACCAGTTTCCTTGTTCATCCGAGCTCATGACATCCTTGTTAACACCGGACCGCAATCTTGATCCTTACTTCCAATTCCCTACTGCTTAATGCATTTGACATGCCCATATGAGATAGCGCAAGAATTTCATCATAACTCTTGAACCACTAATAGGGTAAACACTTCATCACCTAGAAATCTTTTACTTACCTCAGTTCAAGAGAACCACCACCACACACAAGTAAATTCTCACAATCACAATACATGCAAATCCTTAAGTAGTAGTCTATACCACCATAATCCTTCCGGTATCCTCCTACACCTGACATGCCATAATACTTGAATGCTTCTAAATAAAATCCATTACAGCGGCCGACAAGCCTCGCACACACCGGCACAAACCACATGCATAACTTAATCACACTGAAGGAACTGATCACTACCGTACATGTGCCATTTCAACCATGGCTAACCAATCTATCTTCTTTTAATCCTCCTTAATTGCCTCAGAAATAATAGTAGCCTCATTCCACACATAACAAACTCAATCCCACAAACCGTCTCATACCCTCCTGATAATCTTTCTACAATCCAGAGTTTATTTCTCTCACTCCTCCAATACTATTCTGCACGCTGAAAATAACATAGAACACTCCAACCATTTTCCTTTTCTCAGAAATTACGCTGCAAAAGCTCGATTCTTAATCATATTGCTGCCTGAAACCCTTAAACACTGCATTCTTAACTTCGAATTCATTAGGACCACTATTGAGAGTCACCCACTCTGACTGGCCTCGAATACAATCAACTCCAAGGCTCTTCTAGCACATGAACACCTTCTCAATGAAGCACGTGACTGAGTCACTACCCTTATAACTCGCTTATGCATTAAGCATGAATTCTGAATGTTCCTAAGCCTAACCTTGGTCCAATAGGGCCAACTTTTATACACATTTATCAAATCCCTTACGCAATTACCATTTTACTCCTTTCCCCTTAGCTGTAATAACTTGCCGATACACCGATAACTCGCAACCTCGTGAGAAGATAATCCTGCAACCCAATTGCAGGCGGTGAGGCTCTCCCACTTAGCCTGAAGCTACCCCTTGCACCACTCTAGACCCCACCAAAATCCTTTCTTCTTTGCTGACATCATCTTGCTCAACCGACCCGTCTAATTCTTCAAAATTCTTCTGTTGACATTCCATGAATACTCCAATTTTCTAGCACCATTCACATATTCGGCCTCCTATCGAATGACCACTAGAATTCCTCGCAGGAACTTTCCAACCACACAACCGCTAACCTTCTCACAGGAGATAACCCACCTGCGGAGTTTACCAACTGACACCTTCCAACGACGTTGTACTGCACAATCTCTTACGACATCAATATCCCATCCTACGCCCGTCCTCATTGACCAACTTTAACAGTCCGTCCGCTCCTTATGAACATCTACCAAACGTGCGACAATATCTTCTAATTCATAGGTAGGTTGCATCCTTCTTCATCCCGAACAACTCTTTCTCTGTTGCATTCCATCTCCCGTCACAATAGCCAATATTTCAATTTAAGCCCGTGGACCCAATCACCGTCCACTAAAATTCTCAAATCACTCCAAACTTCTCCTTAAGATAGGCAGCTATCTTACCACTAACTCATATGCTACGCTGCCACTCTCCCACTTTAGTTAAACTTGTTCCTTTAAGCAACTACCTGACTTTCGTTTCTTATACCTGGTCTTTTAGAAATTTAGCCGCCGCCTGACACTTCTCACATTTCATCCTTCATCGTATGCTGCCCAATTGTTACCTCAATTCAATATCATTCTCTATAGCACTTAAATCAGCAGATCACCACAACCTTAGACCTTCTCGAGGATCATCTTTCCCGGCCGCCTTCCTTAGAAATAATCGTTCAATACTGAACCACCGCACACCACGATCTCTGATAATCGCTTCTTCAACACTTCTTCACAATACTTTAATCCCATGCAAATCGAAGAAACTATAGCACCGACAGACTTAACACATTCTATTCAATCAAAACAGCGATGCCACATCACAAATGAAAATTACTCCTCGCTTGAAAACACCAAGTCTTATTACTTTATCCCCCAAACTTTGAACATTCATAGTCCAATTGCCCTTCCTCCGCCGAAACTAAAGTAATGGAATCTCTAAATCACACTCTGAGAAGAACTTCCTTCAACTCAATCCTTGCCCCATCATATGGGCAAGCATTCTACCATCGTATCAACACCACGCGATAACCAATCGTAAGCATCATCACAACCCGAGCATAACCTCAAAGCTCTCAGAATCACAGCTACTGAGCTGAAATAACATATTATCCTTTCGCCGAGCAACGACAACAACCCCAACCAACTACGTATGGAAAACATCACACACCATATCCGCAACACCATTACGATTCCTCAAATCCTCGACTTATAGCAAGCGCTTTGCGACGCGTAAGATTGAGTAGGAAGAAACATAGGCATAAGCTTTAAAGGAATCAAATCGCACGATGAGGAATCAAGAAGGGAAGTACTCCTAATAGCCCTGTAGCCTCTCGAATATAAGTACAGACGTCTCTGTACCGATCCGCAAGACTCTACTAGACTTGCTCATGACTCGTTATACCTAAGGAAACCTAATACTCTGATACCACGTTGTCACGACCCAAAATCCATAAGGTCGTGATGGCGCCGGACACCGCTGTCAGGCAAGCCAATCATTAAATGGTGGATTATATTCCTGTTTTTAACATTTTGAAATCGTTACCCTTTCATTCCATTACTTAACAAGTGAATAAATCTTCGTTAAATAAATACGATAGATAAAAAATCTAGTTTAGTAAATTAAATCCCAAACATATCCCAGAACCCGGTGTCACAAGTGCATGAGCAAATTTCTAAGAATTTTACAGATACTACAATGCTTGCCCGAAATACAAATTGGACAAGGAATTTAAAATAAAGATAAACACAATTATCTGAGGGAGACTCCGTCGGCTGCGGGTCGACTCCGGATGGTGCAGCTCGTCTACGTCTCCAAGTAAACCGCATCACTGCGTCAGGCAGGGCCACTAGCTATGAATGTACTTGCGCAATAAAAATGCACATCAAGTGTAGCATGAGTACGAAAACAACGTGTACTCAGCAAGTATCCCGCCTAACCTCGAAGAAGTAGTGACGAGAGGTCGAGTTTGACACTTGCTAGGGGTCAATACAGTATAATCAATGTATGATATCAAACATGGGTATTAACATCAACAAATAATGACAGGAAAGAGCAACTGTTTCCATAAATTTATAAATTCTTTGTTTTCCATCATTTAATTTAGCAGTTTACATTTTTAAGGCAATTTAAACAGTCCAAGTCACAGATGGTATATAGTATATATCATGCGCAGGAAATGCCGAGGGTCGAATGGCCCGAACCAACAATAATAAAATATGCACTGCCGAAGGGTCGAACGGCTCGAACCATAGATACATCTATTCCGCCGTGGCGTACGAACCGATCCCATGAGAGTAGTGGAAAGAATCACTCCGCTCGCGGAATATATATTGCGAAGCGGCCACACATACGGATACACAATCAAACAGCCCACCCCAACTATATCGGAAAAGCAATTACCTATAAATTGACAATGTTCTCTTTTAATAGTTACAAGAATAACATTTAAGTCTTTTCCAGAAATTCACTTATCAAATTCGATTGGATTTAAGTCATTTTTAATTTCATCAATAAGGTTACAAATTCAACAAATAAAACATGTTTTTGGGTCCTAAACTACCCGGACAAGCATAATAGTAGCTACGCACGGACTCCCGTCACTTCGTGCATACGTAGCCCCCACAAATAGTAGCACATATTTAATTAGTTCACCTATGGGGACAATTCCCCCTCACAAAGTTAGAAAGGAGACTTACCTCGCTCTGAAGATTCATAACCGGCTTCCAAGCCCTTCCGACGACTCCAAGTGATGCACCACGCCCCGAAACTATCCAAATAACGGGCAAACAATGAAAAATATACTCTAATACTTATGATAATTCAATTTATATAAATTCCCTATTCCACTCGAAAGGTTGACCAAATTTCCCCCGGGCCCACGTTCCCCATTCCAAAATTTCTTGAAGATAAACTCTACCCATAGACTTACTAGCTCAAATATAAAATTTTTTTCTAATTTTCATGCTCCAATTCGTGGGTAAAATCCAAAGATGCAAATTCTAGGTTTTCTTCCAAATTTCCATAATTTTCACAAATTCCCACACTTAAATCCGTACCTAGACCATGTATTTAACTTGAAATGAATTGGAGTAACTTACCTTGTGATCCTTGAAGAAAATCCCTCCTTGAGCTCTCCAAAATCATCCAAGCCAAATGGGAGAAATGAAGGAAATGGCCAATTTCTCATTTTAAAAACACCACACTGCCTCCAGCCTTTTCGCACCTGCGGTCGTCATGCCCGCACCTGCGAGTCCACAAGTGCGCCCAAGTCCTCCGCACCTGCGGTTTCCTCCTTCCCCAGCCGACTCCGCACCAGAGCTCCCTTAACTGCATCTGCGCATCCGCAGGTGCGGAAATAACCTAGCACCTGCGTCCCCCAACCAACCACCCTTTTCCGCTCCTGAGAAACAATAGCCGCACCTGCGGACAGAACCTCGCAGGTGCGGTCACACCATATGACAACAACCTCAGCTTTCTCTCAACTCCAAAATTGATCCGTTAACTACCCGGAATCCATCTGAGGCCCCCGGGACCCCGTCCAATTACACCAACCTGATCCAAAACTGTCACGACCCAAACTTCCCAACCTTAGGGATCGTGATGGTGCCTAACACCACACTTGCTAGGCAAGCCAATGTTAGAATTCGATAAGCTACTTCCCTTAAATTTCCATTTGAACATAATGCATAATAACAAGGTAAAACTTACGCAGGCTAACGTCTTGTGTTAAATTTTAAACATAGACGAATAAACAACTAAATAAACGATCCACGATCTAATTATATAAATAACTTAAACCACCCAAGGTCTGGTGTCACAAATCAAAGAACTTCTAAAATAATACTACACATAATGGCTGAAAGGAATAATGCAACTGTTCTGACGGAAATAAAACAATATAGGTAAAATAGGAGAAGACTCTCGGACTCTGCGAACGCCGGTAGATGTACCTCGTGTCTCCAACTGAATAGTGGTCGCTCTGGAATTCTCTACTGCTGACTAGTACCTGGACCTGTGCAAAAGAGCACAGAGTGTAGTATCAGTACAACCGACCCCATGTACTAAGTAAGTGTCGAGACTAACCTCAGCGAAGTAGTGACGAGGCTAAGGCCGGGCTTTAACAATAAACCTGTGATAATGATGTACACGACAAGTAGAAATTCTAAACTAACAAATTCAAATACTGCAATAATAATAAAAGAACACAAACGTCTCTCTCAGGCCTCAGCTATAACAAATTCTCAGAAATTTCCAAGTTTCCAAAACTTTAACTTTGAATGAAGTGTTATCAAAATCATGAAAAAAGTAAAAATAAACATTTTCAATTTTTCCAAATCTGTAAATCTCAAATCCTTGAATTTTTCAAAGAAAAACCAGTAAAACATCATTTGAAATTCAGTAAAAACATTTTTTGTAAGATTCAATAAATCATAAGTGTCCTCCCACCTTTGTTGCGACGTGCAACCTGATCCCACCTGTCCTCCCTTATTCCTTCTCCCTATATATATCACCCTTATCGCTCATGTTGCGGCGTGCAACCCGATCCCACCTGTACACCCTTATTACACCTTTGTTGCGGCGTGCAACCTGCTCCCACCAGACATATCATAACCTTATATTAATTTATGAAGCTTTCACAATTCAGGCCAAGCCTTACACAACGTTGCCGTTTCAACAATACATCACAACCTTATATTAATTTATAAAACTTTCACAGTTAAGGCCAAGCCTTTCACAACATTACCATTTCAACAATACGTCACAACCTTATATTAATTCATAAAGCTTTCACATTTAAGGCCAAACCTTTCACAATATATCTCTTTCAACAATATATCACAACCTTGTATTGATTCATAAAGCTTTCACATTTAAGGCCAAGCCTTTCACCATATTTGCTCAATCATGATACTAACAGGAACATCAAGGTGTACATATAAACTTCGTAAAACAACATCAAACTGCTCGATCATTTGTCCCACAAGGGGATCCAATAAACAACCAATACTCTACACAAAATAACCACCACAATGTTTAACAACAAGGTAGCAACATCAAATTGTCATAGAACAATTAAGACCAGAACCAATAAAGTTGGGAACGGGGAAGGGATCATGCTTAACAGGCAAATTAGGTGGTGCATAGATAATCGTCACCTCACCTATACACCACACCCATTCATTTCACATAGCAAACAAGTGGGGACTCCTATTCCCTCAAGCAAAAGTTACACCAAACACTTACCTCAATCTCGCAAGCAATTCACTACTCTAGCACTGCCTTCCCTTTAGAAATTGCCTCTAATTCGCTCGAATATAATTACAATTCGCCTAATGTTATCAATCATAGCCTAAAGGAATCATCTTTATTGAAAAACAATGGTTTTACTAAGGTTTCATATGAAATTTCGAAAATTCACCCCGGACCCACTTGGTCTAAACTCGAGGTTCGGACCAAAACCCGTTTACCCAATCTCCCCCGAGCACGAATATACAATTGGTATTGGAATCCGATATCTATTCGACCCAGGGACCTCGCATTTGCGAGATCAGAGACCTGTACACCAGATGTTTCAGTTGTTGGAAATTTTTCTAAGTCTAGACACTCCGTAGCCTACCCGGAACTCATCCGAGCCTCCGTGACTCTAAACCAAACATGCACACACATCTAAAAACATCATATAGACTTGTTTTCGAAATCACATCATCAAATTAACATTAAAATCTACAGATTTGGCCTCAAAATTCAAGATTCTCTCAAGAACACTCAAATTTCCAACTTTTCAACCGGATGTCTGAATTGTCTCAAATCAAATTCGATTCTCATGAAACTTCATAGATAGGACTTACATAACATAACAAACTTGTTCCAGGCTCCGGAACCACAATACGAGACCCATATCATATATTTCACATAATGTTTTCATTTCTTTATTTCTTGAATTAACCAACAGAACAATTTTCTTCAAAAATTGTTTTCTAAGGCTTGGGACCTTGGAATTCATTTTCGGGCATACGCCCAAGTCCCATATTTTACCTCGGACCACCCGGGATCGTCAGAACACATATATCTGGGTCCGTTTACTCAAAATGTTGACCAAATTCAACCATAATCGAGTTTTAAATCTAGAATTCACTATATCTCATATTTTAACATAAAAGCTTTCTGGTTTCGCGCCCGGACCGCACACGCAAATCAAGATATTTAGAATTAACCTTTTTATAACAAATAAGCATAGAAAAAAGTATATATTTATAAAATGACCTCTTGGGTCATCACAATCTCCACCTCTAAAACACACGTTTGTCCTCGAACGGACATAGAAAGTTACCTGGAATTGCGAACAAATGTGGATATCTACTCTGCATGTCCTCCTCGAACTCCCAAGTAGATGCCTCAACTGGCTCACCTTTCTACTGCACACGAACTGAGGGATAACTCTTAGACCTCAACTGTCAAACCTGCCGGTCTAAAATGGCTACTGGCTCCTCCTCACAAGTCAAGTCTTTGTCCAACTGGACAGAGCTGAAATCTAAAACGTGGGATGGGTCACCATGATCTGGAGCATATAAACGTGGAATACCGGATGAACTGAGGATCACCCTGGAGGCAATGCAACCCTATAAGCTACCTCCCCTACTCTGTCAAGAATCTCAAACGGTCCGATATACCTAGGGCTAAATTTACCCTTCTTTCCGATTCTCATAACACCCTTCATGGGCGACACATAAAGCAATACTCTCTCACCCACCATGAATTCCACATCACGAACCTTACGATCGGCATAACATTTTTGCCTAGACTGAGCTGCACGAAGTCTCTCCTTAATAATCTTGACCTTAGCCAAGGCCTCTTTAACTAAGTCCGTACCTAGAAACCTAGCCTCTCCCGGCTCGAACCATCCACCCGACGACCTGCACTGTCTGCCATACAATGCCTCATAAGGAGCCATTTGAATGCTCGTCTGATAGCTATTATTATAAGCAAACTCCGCTAACGGAAAGAACTGATCCCATGAGCCTCCAAAGTCAATAACACAAGCGCGGAGCATGTACTCCAATATCTGAATGGTACGCTCGGACTGCCCGTCAGTCTGAGGGTGAAATGCTGTACTCAACTCTACTCAAGTACTGAGCTCTTACTGAACTGCTATCCAAAAGTGCGAAGTAAACTGCGTGCCCTGATCGAAAATGATAGATACGGGTACACCATAAAGGTGAACAATCTCCCAAATATATAACTCAGCCAACCGCTCTGAAGTATAAGTACTTTCCACGAGGATGAAGTATGATGATTTAGTCAGCCTATCCACAATAACCCAAACTGCATCGAATTTCCTCTAAGTCCGTAGGAGCCCGACAACGAAGTCCATAGTGATACGCTCCCTCTTCCACTCAGGGATCTCTATCTGCTGAAGCAAACCACCAGGTCTCTAATGCTCATACTTTACCTGCTGACAATTTAGACAACGAGCCACATACGCCACAATGTCCTTTTTCATCCTTATCCACCAATAATGCTGCTTCAAGTCTTGGTACATTTTTGTTGCACCTGGTGAATAGAATACTTGGAGCTGTGGGCCTCCTCAAGAATAAACTCACGAAGGCCATCGACATTAGGCACACACAACCTACCCTGCATCCTCAAAATGCCATCATCCCCAACTGTAACCTTCTTGGCATCACCGTGCCGAACTACGTCCCTGAGGACCGCCAAATGTGGGTCATCATCCTGCCGCTCCTGAATACGGTCAATTAAAGAAGACCGAGCGACAGTACATGCTAGAATGCTACTGGGCGAAATTACCCACCTAACGAACTGATTAGCTAATGTCTGAATATCTGAGGCTAACGGTCTCTCGCCGACTGGAATGCACGCAAGGCTGCCCATACTCACCACCTTCCTACTCAATGCATCGGCCACCACGTTGGCCTTACCTGGATGATACAATATGGTGACATCATAATCCTTCAGTAACTCCAACCATCTCCGATGTCTCAAATTTAGATCCTTCTACTTAAATACTGCGATGGTCAGTGAAAACCTCACACGGCACGCCATAAAGATAGTGCCTCCAAATTTTCAATGCATGAACAATGGTTGACAACTCTAATTCGTGAACAGGGTAATTCTTCTAATGTACTTTCAACTGACGAGACGCATATGCAATCACTCTTCCATACTGCATCAACACTGCTCCAAGGACAACTCGTGAAACATCACAATATACCGTGAAAGAACCTGAATCTGATGGTAACACCAATACTGGAGCTGTAGTCAAGGCTGTCTTGAGCTTCTGAAAGCTTGCCTCGCATTCATCCGACCATTTAAATGGAGCACCTTTCTGAGTCAATTTAGTCATTGGGCTTCTATGGATGAAAACCCCTCCACAAAACGACAGTAATAACCCGCCAAACCCAAGAAACTCCTAATCTCTGTAGCCGTAGCGGGTCTAGGCCATTTCTTGACTACCTCTATCTTTTTAGGATCAACCTAAATACCCTATGCTGATACGATGTGTCCCAAAAAGGCTACCGAATCCAACCAGAACTCACATTTAGAAAACTTGGCATACAACTTATTATCTCTCAAAGTCTGGAGTGATATACGGAGATGCTGCTCGTGCTCTCCCCCACACGGAAGTATATAAGGATGTCATCAATTATTACGATTGTGAAAGAGTCCATATGGGGTTTGAAACCCGATTCATCAAATCCATAGCTGCTGGAGCGTTAGTCAATCCAAAAACATAACCAAAGAATTCATAATGCCCATACCTCGTTCGAAAGGCTGTCTTAGGAACATCGGACGCTCTGATCTTCAGCTGGTGATAGCCCGACCTCAAATCAATTTTTGAAAACACCCTGGTGCCCTTAAGCTGATCAAATAGGTCATCAATCCTCGGCAGCGAATATTTATTCTTAATAGTAACTTTGTTCAGCTGCCGGTAATCTATACACATCCTCATTGACCCATCTTTCTTCTTCAAAAACAAAACTGGTGCACCCCAAGGCGAGACACTGGATCTGATAAAACCCTTGTCTAACAAGTCTTGCAACTTCTATTTTAATTCTTTCAATTCTGGCGGGGGCATCCAATATGGAGGAATGGAAATGGGCTGAGTGCCCGGGGCCGCATCAATTCAGAAATCAATGTCCCTGTCGGGCGGCATACCCGGCAGGTCTGCAGGAAATACCTCAGGAAACTCTCGCACGATAGAAACTAACTCTATGGAAGAAGCCTCAACATCAGAATCACGAATATGAGCCAAATAATCTAAACACCCCTTTTCCACCATGCAACGAGCCTTAGCATATGAAATTATTCGGATGGGAGGATGATTGGGAGTTCCTCTCCATACTAATCAAGGAAACCCTGGTATGGCTAACTGTCTTGGCGTGACAGTCTAAGATGGCATGATAGGGTGACAACCAATCCATGCCCAATATAACATCGAAGTCCACCATGTTTAGAAGCAAGAGATCGACACTAGTCTTAAGACTTACAATTACCACTACGCACGAATGATATACTCGATCTACCACAATCGCATCCCCCACCGGTGTAGACACATGAAAAGGAACACTCAAGGGCTCACATGGTACATCCAAATACGAAGCAAAATAGGATGAAACATACAAATAAGTAGACCCTGGATAAAAAAATACTGAATCAACTCTATCACAGACTGAGATGATACATGTAATAACAGCGTCGGAGGACTCCGTCTCTTGCCTGGCTGGAAAAGCATAAAGTCGGGGCTAGGCCCCGCCACCTGAACCATACCTCTGGGAGGGCCTCCGCCTCTAGCAAGCTGACCTCCACCTCTAGCTACCTGTCCTCCACCTCTAACATCCTGGCCTCTACCTATACCTGCCTGAACCCTACCCCTTGCTGGTTGGGCAGGTGGTGTTGTAGCTGGTGACGGAACTATGGCACGAGAACCCCGGTACCGCGGCTGGCTACTTAGAAACTTCGGGCAAGCTCTCTGAATGTGCCCATATTCACCACACTCAACACATCCTTCCTGATATGAGGGCTGACCATGACGAACTGGCTGACCCCGACTATAACTCTACAGTGGATGTGCTCTGATCGGAGCTGAACGAGCACTGTATGTGGGCTGAGCGGAAGGAGGCATATAAGAGCCACGACCCCCTGAAGTACCATGTGAAACTTGTAGTGCTGAATGGAATGTCCTGGAAGAATGACCTCTGCCATGTGAAATCCCGCCTCGAGATGAGGCACTACTAAAACGCCGTAATGACGAGGCCTCTAATCTGACCCCTGACCTCCCATCCCAAGAACTAACTCAATCCTCTTAGCTATATTAGCTGCATCCCGAACAAAAATCTCGGACCCCGTCTCCTTGGCCATCTGCAACTTGATGGCTGAGAAAGGAAATCAATGAACCGTCTGACCCTCTCCCTCTTTGTGGGCAACATAAGAATAGCATGTCTATCCAGCTCCACAAAACGAGTCTCATATTGTGTCACAGTCATGCTACCCTGCTGAAGTCGCTCGAACTGACGACGCTTATCCTCTCGAGCATTGACAGGTAAGAACTTCTCCAAAAAGAGATGAGTGAATGGGTCCCAGGTCAGAGCAAGTGATCCAGCTAGTTTAGTCAACAAATAGTCCCTCCACCACTGCTTAGCGGAACCCTTCATTTGAAAAGTCGCGAAATCGAATCCATTTGTCTCCAGAATGCCCATATTGCGTAACACCTCATGAAACCTATCCAGATATTCCTGAGGGTCCTCTGAAGTAGCACCACTGAAATGGACAGGGAATAACTTAATGAACCTGTCAAGTCTCCACAGGGCATCGGTAGACATAGTTGCCCCGTTAGCAGGCGATACCGCTGCAACTGGCTGAATTACCCCAACGGGATTAGCTACTGGGGTCTGGTCTTGGGGAGTAGCCTGGACTGGAGTTTGGGTGGCAGGAGTTTGAATCCCTCCCCCAGCCTGAGATACGTCTGCAGAAGTAGGGAATGTGCCCGTCTGGGTCACACTCTTCATTAGGCCCACTAAACGGACCAAAGCATCCTGAAGAATCGGGGTAGCAATAAACCCCTCGAGAACTTGAGTTGGTCCCGCCGGAACCGTCTGAGATGGAACTCCCTCATCAATCTAGATCTTGGGTCCTGTAGCTGGGGCTGCTGCACGAGCAATGGGATGAGTCCTGCCCCTGCCTCGGCCCCTGCCCCTAGTAGGAGTTGATGTTGCTGGAGGATCGGTATTGTGATCAGCGGAAGATGAATCACGTGTTCTCGCCATCTGCGAGAGAGTAGAAGAATCCAAATCAGTATTTGAGATGAAAGAATCGCACGATAGAAAGAAATAAAAGTGGGGTTGTTTCCTAACTCAATAGCATATGAGAGATAAGTACAGACGTCTCCGTACCGATCCTTCAGACTCTACTAAGCTTGTTCGTGGATTGTGAGACGTAAGTAAACCTAGGGCTCTGATACCAACTTGTCACGACCCAAACTTCCCAACCCTAGGGATCGTGATGGTGCCTAAAACCACACTTTCTAGGCAAACCAATGTTAGAATTTGATAAGCTACTTCCCTTAAATTTCCATTTGAACATAATGCATAATAACAAGGTAAAACTTACGTTGCTAGCTTTCTGTGTTAAACTTTAAACATAGACGAATAAAAAACTAAATAAACGATCCATGATCTAATTATATAAATAATTTAAACCACCTTAGGGTCTGGTGTCACAAATCCACGAACTTCTAAAAGAATACTACACATAATGGCTGAAAGAAATAGTGCAACTGTCCTATAGGAAATAAAATAGTATAGGTAAGCGAGAAGACTCTCGGACTCTGCGAACGCCGGCAGATGTACCTCGTGTCTCTAACTGAATAGTGGTCGCTCTGGAATTCTCTACTGCCAACTGGTACATGGATCTTTGCTACATAGCACAGAGTGTAGTATCAGTACAACCGACCTCATGTACTGAGTAAGTGTCGAGCCTAACCTCAGCGAAGTAGTGACGAGGCTAAGGCGGGGCTTTAACAATAAACATGTGATAATGATGTACACGACAAGTAGAAATTCTAAACTAACAAATTCAAATACTGCAATAATAATAAAATAACACAACCGCCTCTCTCAGGCCTCAGCTATAATCAATTCTCAGAAATTTCCAAGTTTCCAAAACTTTAACTTTGAATGAAATGTTGTCAAAATCATGAAAATAGTAAAAATAAACATTTTCAACTTTTCCAAATCCGTAAATCTCAAATCCTTGAATTTTTTTCAAAGAAAAACCAGTAAAACATCATTTGAAATTCAGTAAAAACATTTTTCGTAAGATTCAATAAATAATAAGTGTCCTCCCACATTTGTTGCGGCGTGCAACCTGATCCCACATGTCCTCCCTTATTCCTCCTCCCTATATATATCACCCTTATCGCTCTTGTTGCGGCGTGAAACCCGATCCCATCTGTACACCCTTATTACACCTTTGTTGCGGCGTGCAACCCGCTCCGACCAGACATATCATAACCTTATATTAATTTATGAAGCTTTCACAATTCAGGCCAAGCCTTACACAACGTTTCCATTTTAACAATACATCACAACCTTATATTAATTTATAAAACTTTCACACTTAAGGCCAAGCCTTTCACAACATTACCGTTTCAACAATACACCACAACCTTATATTAATTCATAAAGCTTTCACATTTAAGGCCAAACCTTTCACAATATCTCTCCTTCAACAATATATCACAGCCTTGTATTAATTCATAAAGCTTTCACATTTAAGGTCAAGCCTTTCACCATATGTGCTCAATCATGATACTAACATGAACATCAAGGTGTACATATAAACTTCGTAAAACAACATCAAACTGCTCAATCATTTGTCCCACAAGGGGATCCAATTAACAACCAATACTCTTCACAAAATAACCACCACAATGTTTAACAACAAGGTAGCAACATCAAATAGTCATAGAACAATTAAGACCGGAACCAATTAAGTTGGGAACGGGGAAGGGATCATGCTTAATAGGAAAATTGGGTGGTGCATAGATACTCGTCACCTCACCTATACACCATACCCACTCATTTCAATTAGCAAACAAGTGAGGACTCCTCTTCCCTCAAGCCAAAGTTAGACCAAACACTTACCTCAATCTCGCAAGCAATTCACTGCTCTAGCACTACCTTCTCTTTAGAAATTGCCTCTAATCTGCTCGAATATAATTACAATTTGCCCAATGTTATCAATCATAGCCTAAAGGAATCATCTTTATTGAAAAACAATAGTTTTATTAAGGTTTCATATGAAATTTCGAAAATTCACCCCGGACCCACTTGGTCTAAACTCGAGGTTCGGACCAAACCCCGTTTACCTAATCTCCCTCGAGCACGAATATACAATTGGTATTGGAATCCGACCTCTATTCGAGGTCTAATTCTCCAAAAATTTAAATTCCTAAGTTCTACCCAAAACCCAAATTTTTTACCATGGAAACTCTAGATTTTTGGTTGAAATCATTGTTAAAAGTCGTTGGGAATTGAAAGAAATGAGTTATAGGTCACTTACCAATGATTTGAAGAAGTTTGGACCTTGGGAAAATCGCTTATGGAGGTTTAGGGTTTTAGAAAATTGGAAAAGAAGGTAAAATCCCGTCAAAAAGCTGATATAACAGGCCGCGGGTCTCGCATTTGCGAGCTGGGATTCACATTTGCGAACCTTGGGCTTTCCGGCACATATCGCAAATGCGACAAGACCTCGCATTTGTGAACAAGGTCCTTTGCATTTGCGACCCAGGGACCTCGCATTTGCGAGTTCAAAGGCTCAACATTGGCTTCGCATTTGCGAATCCCTGACCTCGCATTTGCGAGATTAGAGACCTGTACACCAGATGTTTCAACTGTTGGGATTTTTTCTAAGTCTAGACACTCCGTAGCCTACCCGGAACTCACCCGAGCCCTCGTGACATCGAAAAAAACATGCACACACATCTAACTTGTTCCGGGCTCCGGAACCACAATACGGGCCCGATATCATATATTTCACATAATTTTTTCATTTCTTTATTTCTTAAATTAACCAGCAGAACAATTTTCTTCAAAAATTATTTTCTAAGGCTTGGGACCTCGGAATTCATTTCCGGGCATACGCCCAAGTCCCATATTTTACTGCGGACCTTCTGGGATCGTCGAAACACAGATCCGGGTCCGTTTACTCAAAATGTTGACCAAAGTCAACCATAATCAAGTTTTAACTCTAGAATTCATTATATCTCATATTTTAACATAAAAGCTTTCCGGTTTTGCGCCCATACCGCACACGCAAATCAAGATATTTAGAATTAACCTTTTGTGACAAATAAGCATGGGACAAAGTCTATATTTATAAAATGACTTGTTGGGTCATCACAAAAACATAATGCGGACCAGCTCGAGGCCTCAAATCACATCAAATAACATCGAAACTACGAATCGCTCTCCAATTCAAGTTTTATGAACTTAGAAATTTCAAACTTCTACATCTAATGCCGAAACCTATCAAATCACGTCCGATTGACCCCGAATTTTGCACACAACTCATATTCGACATTACGGACCTGCTCCAACTTTCGGAATCGCATTCCGACCCGATATCAAAATTTCCACTTCCGGTCGGATTTCTCAAAAACCTTCAAATTTCTATCCTTAGCCAAATGACTTCAAAATAACTACGGACATCCGAATTCACTTCCGATCGCGCTCCCAACTCCAGAATCACCATACGGATCTATTCCCAGCCTCAGAATTCCAAACGGACATCAATATCACTGAAATGCACTTCAACCCAGACTTATGAATTTTTTTCTAAAATTTTAACTTCCACAATATACGCCGAAACGCTCCCGGGTTATCCAAAACCCGATCTGGACATGCGCCCAAGTTCGAAATCATCATACGAACCTGCTGGAACCTTCAAATCCTGATTCAGAGGTCGTTTATTCAAAATTCCAATCTTAGTCAATTCTTCCAACTTAAGGCGTTCGAAATGAGAATTTTCTTCCCAATTTGACTCCGAACTTCCCGAAATTCAACTCCGACCACGCCTACGAGTCATAATACCTAAAATAAAGTTGCTCATGATCTCAAACTTCTGAACGACGCGCTAGAGCTCAAAACGAGTGGCCAGGTCGTTACATTTCAGCAGTTGCTTTTACTGCAGTGTCAATTAATTGGGCGATATCATTTCTGGTTCACTGCTTACAAAAAGCAGTGTGATTAATTTATGATTCTCATCAACGCTTGCATCTTGTGTCCTGGTAAGATCAAAATATAGTTCATTTCACAATAAATCACATAATAGGCACACAAAAAAAATGTTGAGAAAGAAACGTAGAGCAAAAGTTCTAGCCAGATATTGATTTCAGTGTTTTGGGAATTGCAGTTTGTGAATTGCCGTTTGTGAAAAAGGGGGAAGATATGGAGAGAAAGGGGAAAGATGAGAGAAAAAAGGAAAAGGTTGTAACTAAATCCTTGATTTAAAGCACCAATAATGGATTTGGGAGCCTTTTAAGGTGGAATATATATATTTTGTAAACAAAACTTGTGTAGGTCAGGTAAATAACAAAACATGGACATTTATCGTAATAAGGTTTTAAACAGTGTATAGAAATGAAAAATATAAGTCATCAAGTCCATTAATCCAAGAGGTCCAATGCATCATAATCATACTATTGGGTCGATCTTTGTCCTTAGTTGAGCCATTTTTGTAAAAATAGGACGGACTAGCTAGTTTTCAGACTGTTAATTGAAAAATGGTTAGTGTTTGTAAAGTCATTGAAAAATATCCATTATTTTGCTGCAACACAGAAAGTTCCAGTATAATATACTAGAGACTGGTTCATCTCTGTATGAACGTTCAACATATTATGTTGGAACTCCAACACACGGAAAGTTCCAACATAATATACTGGAGATTGGAGCACATATGTATGAACTTCCAACTTATTATGCCGGACCATTATATTATACCGAAACTCTAGTATATTATGCTGGAAGTCCAGTATATTATGCTGGAATATTTTTTCGGATTTTGAACAGTGTTTTTGTCAGATTTATCTTTACATGAAAAGTGGCTAAATTTCGATTACCTTTGAAACTATGGCTATATTTCAATTACCACTTGTAAATCTAGCTATTTTTTAATTTCACCCTTATTTCACGTACAAGTGACTGGACTAGACCACTCACTACATATTATTGTATATCTGGAGGGTGAAACGACATCAGGTAGCCGCTTTGAGCGCCTCTACGTAAAACATAGTACTATTATTTATTTTTTAAAATTTTAAAAAATGTAGTTCAAAGTAACGATATAAATCAAGAAGATAAGTACAATAAGAGAACAAGAGATAACTTTCTTATTTCATCAAGTGTTCAAGTTTATCCCATATCACATTTCATGCCTCTATTTATACTATTACATTGAAGGTTACAAAAGGATTGTCTTAAACATGACATTAACCTGTGAGATCATGGGGGAAGATCATGGGAGAGGTTATGGAGGTGTAGGAGTTACAATCATAAAAGTGATAAGTATTGGGAGGTTATTTACATCATGGGTGAAAGTAGTGGGAGTAGTGAACATCCACAAATACTATAGATTTTACAACACTCCCCCTTGGATGTCCAAAAATAGAAAATATGCCTTGTTAAGACCTTACTAAGAAAAACCACGTGGGAAAAAATCTTAGTGAAGGAAAAAGAGTACACATATCTCTAATACGCTTTATTTTCTGCCTCGTTAAAAGCCTTACCAGGAAAACCCAGTGGGACAAAACCTGGGCTAAGGGAAAAAGAGTACAACACATATCTTACTCCCCCTCATAAAAACATCACTTTATTTCTCGAAGATGTCGCATTCCAATCCTCTGTCCTAACTTCTCAAATGTTAACGTTGGTAATGCCTTAGTGAACATATCAGCCGAACATGAACGAACCTGTTGAACATTAATTTCACCATTTTGTTGAAGATCATGCGTGAAAAAGAACTTTGGTGAAATGTGCTTTGTTCTGTTTCCTTTGATGTATCCTCCTTTAAGTTGAGCGATGCAAGAATCATTGTTTTCATATAGTATAGTTGGATTATCTTTTTTCATAAGAAAACCACACATTTCCTGAATATGTTGAGTCATTGATCTCAACCAAACACGTTCCCGACTAGCTTCATGAATGGCTATTATCTCAGAATGATTAGAAGATGTGGCAATTATTGTTTGTTTAATTGAACGCCATGATATAGCTGTACCTCCATATGTAAACAAATAGCATGTTTGAGATCAGGCTTTATGTGGATCAGACAAATAACCTGCATTGGCATAGTCAATCATTTATGACTTGAATTCATTAGAATAGAACAATCTAATATCTAGAGTTCCCCGAAGATATCTAAATATATGCTTAACACCATTTTAATGTCTTCTTTTTCGGGAGGAACTGAATCTTGCTAATAAGCTTACAGCAAAAGAAATATCTGGCCGGGTATTGTTCGCAAGATACAAGAGTGCCCCAATTGCACTAAGATATGGAGTTTCATCACCAACGAGCTCCTCGTCATTTTCTTAAGGACGAAATGGATTTTTATTTATGTCAAGCGATCTCACAACTATTAGGGTACTCAATGGATGTGCATTATCCATGTAAAATCTCTTTAACACCTTTTCAGTGTATGTTGATTAATGGACAAAAATTCCATTTGTTACATGCTCAATCTGTAGGCCAAGACAAATTTTTGTCTTACCAAGATCTTTCATTTCAAATTCTTTCTTCAAACACTCTACAGCCTTTGGAAGCTCTTTAGAAGTTCCAATGATATCAAGTCATCAACATACACAGCTATGATGACAATTCAGATCCAGAACTCTTAATAAAGACACAGGGGCAAATAGGGTCATTTTTGTACCCTTCCTTTAGCAAATACTCGCTAAGACGATTGTACCACATTCTCCCTGATTGCTTCAATCCGTATAAGGATTTGTGAATTTTTATTGAACAAGTTTCCCTTGAAATTTTATGTGCTTCAGGAACTTTAATTCCTTCAGGTATTTTCATAAAAAATTCATTGTCCATGGAGCCATATAAGTAGGCTGTGACAACATCTATCAACCGCATATCAAGCTTTACGTGGACTGCAAGATTTATTAGAAACCTGAAGGTAATTGCATCTACCACAGGAGAATATGTCTCCATATAATCAATGCTAGGCCTTTGCGAAAACCCTTGTGCAACAAGTCGTTCTTTATATCTTACGATTTCACCTTTCTCATTTCGTTTTCGAACAAAAACCCATTTGTACCCCACTGGCTTGACACCTTCAGGCGTTCGGACTATTGGTCTGAAAACTTCACGTTTTTCGAGTGAAGCCAACTCTGCTTGAATTGCGTTTTTCCATTTTGGCCAATCATTTCTTTGTCTACATTCATCGACAGATTTTGGCTCAAGATCCTCATCTTGTTGCATTATGTCAACTGTAGTATTATGTGCAAAATTGTTGTTAACAACAACGTTATTTCGGTTCCACCTTTTTCCCGTAGAGACATAACTTATTGAGATCTCTTCATTTTCATCATTTCCAGGTACTAGAACCTCCTGTGAGGTCTTATTAATTACTATGTCTTTATGCTCTTCTTGAGAAATTGCCTCTATGTTATGATCAACTTGATCATTTGCTCCTTTCCTTTTTCGGGGATTTTTATCCTTGGAACCGGTTGGTCTACCACGTTTAAGGCGTGGTCTAGACTCATTTGCATTATCATATTGTCCAGTTGGGATATCAACTCGAATTGGAGCATTTACAGCTGGAATAAGCGATTTAGTAACCCGTGGAAGGTTAGTAAATGCATCTGGCAATTGATTTGCAACATTTTGCATATACATGATCTTTTGAACTTCTTGTTCACATTGATTTGTACGATGATCCAAATGAGATAGAGATAATACGTTCCAATCTATCTCTTTTTCTAGTCGTTTATTTTCTCCCCCTAATGTTGGAAAAATTGATTCATTAAAATGACAATCAGCAAATCTGGCTGTAAATAAATCTCCTGTCATAGGCTTCAGATATTTAATAATAGAAGGAGATTCATAACCAACATATACTCCTAACCTTCTTTGGGGACCCATCTTTGTGCGTTGTGGTCGAGCAATTGGAACATATACCACACATCCAAAAATTCTTAGATGGGAAATATTTGGCTCCTGACCAAAAGTCAACTGTAATTAGGAGACTTCATGATAACTGGTTGGCCTTATGCGCACAAGTGATGTTGCATGCAAAATAGCATGTCCCCACACTGAAAGGAAACGTTTTGTCCTAATTAGCAATGGTCTAGCTATTAATTGGAGGCATTTAATCAATAATTCTTCTTGACCATTTTGAGTATGAACATGAGCAACTAGATGCTCAACTTTTATTCCAGTGGCCATACAATAATCAGTAAAGGCCTAAGATGTAAATTCACCAGCATTATCAAGACGAATTGTCTTAATTGCATAATCTAGAAATTGTGCTCTTAACCTTATTATTTGGGCCAACAATCTCACAAATGCCATATTACGAGTTGACAAAAAGCACACATGTGACCATCTTGTAGATGCATCTATCAAGACCATAAAATACTTGAATGGTCCACATGGAGGGTGTATAGGCTCACATATATCACCCTGTATACGTTCCAGAAATGCAGGGGATTCAATCCCAACTTTAGCTGCAGATGGTTTAGTAACCAATTTTCCTTGAGAACAAGCAACACAAGAGAATTCCTAAAATTGAAGAATCTTTTTGTTCTTCAATGTGTGCCCATTTGAATTTTCTATTATTCTGCGCATCATGTTAGAACCAGGATGGCCTGACCGGTCATGCCAAATGATAAAATTATTAGAAGTAGTAAACCTTTTATTTACTATAGCATATGATTCAACCATACCAATACTTGTGTGGTACAATCCAGAAGAAAATACGGGTAATTTTTCGTGCACACATTTTTTTCCCGCTTTTATTATAGTAATATAAAGGTATTCAACATTTCCTTCGTTAGAGGTCTCAACATGATAGCCATTTTGGCGAACAACTTTAAAACTCAACAAGTTTCTTTGAGACTTACTACGATACAATGCATTATTAATAGTTAATATCGTTCCTCCAAGTAGTAATAAGGCCGCTCTTCCAGAGCCCTCAATTAACTTTGTTACTGCCAGATATTGTATTAACATATGTATTTTTCATAACCAAATAAGAGGAAAATTTCTTTTCTCTTAATATTGTGTGAGTTGTAGCACTATCCTAAAGGCACAAATTTTCATTACTCATCTTAGATCCAATTGAAGACTGAATTTTTTTATTTTCTTCATTAAAAAAATAAAATTTCACCATGAGAAATACGGAAAAAACTAACAATAACATACGACAGCTTAAGTACTACTTGAACATAAAAACAACTTTAAAACAAGAGGAAAAAAATTACTTAAAATAAAAAGAACAACATAATTGCATTTCCTAGTAAAATGATCAAACTTTAGTTTTGATCTCCAAAGAAGTCTTAAACTTTCAAATGAGTAAGATCATCGAGGCCTTCAAAATCATGATCACCCAAAGCAAGATTTACCTCAACATTGTCATCATTTTTGTTTGAAGGCCCGACCTCAAAATTATTTTAAAGGTCAAGTGAGACTCCACTAGGGCATTAGCAGAAGATACTTCAACATTATTTGCCTTTCTTTTGATGGAGTTTTGATAAAGCCTGAAAAAATGCTCAAGTGCACGACATTCATTTTTCCAATGACCTTTCATGCCACAGCGGTGGAAGTTACCGCTTTTGCCTCTTAAAGGATTGTTTTGAGAACTCATGTTGTTCTCTTGTTTGCCATGAACACCACGATGACGACTATTATATCGTCTCTTACCATTGCCATGCGCACGTACATTCATATGACCATGATTATCATTCTGTCTTTTTCCAAACTTATCACGCCTAGCTGCCATATTCGCTTCAGGAAGCGGAGCTGGCCCTGTGGGACGGGTTTCATGATTTTTCAGCAAAAGGGTATTATGTTGTTCATCCATCAGAAGGCATGAGATCAATTCAGAATACTTTTTAAAACCCCTTTCACGGTATTGATGTTGTAGTACCACATTTGAGGCATGAAAAGTCATAAGAGTCTTTTCCAACAAATCCTTATCATTCATAACATCCCCACATAATTTCAACTGGAAAGTTATTCGAAATACAACAGAGTTATACTCACTTAGGGTCTTAAAATCTTGCAACTGTAAGTGCATCCACTCATATCGAGCCCTTGGCAATACCGTAGCCTTAAGGTGATCATATTTTTCCTCCAGGCCAGTTCACAATTCAAGTGAATCTTTCACTGTTAAATATTCAACCTTCAAACCTTCATCCAAATGATGACGAAGAAAAATTATGGCCTTCGCTTTGTCCTGGCTCGATGCCTCATTACCCTGAGTAATGGTGTCACCAAGGCCTTTAGCGGCTAAGTGAATCTCATCATCGAGAACCCATGATAGGTAATTCTTTCCAAAAATGTCAAGTGCCACAAACTCAAGCTTTGACAAATTCTACATAATGAATACTATCAAAGAAGATAAATAATTAGAAATCATTAGGATAATAGCGTAAGAATCTTGAAAATTGACATAATATCAAATTTGTGATCTATATGCACTAAAGTGACAATTCCATAGAAAAGAATATTATTTTTTTCTTTAAATTATTAGTATATCTTTGATGTTAACTAGAACAAAAATATCTTCTAACTTTAACACAATTTCAAATGTCGAACAACATAAAACAAATATTTTTCTATCAATTAATTCTACTCGCATGAAAATTAGCAACTTTCACGTAACAATCATGCAAATAACTTAAAATAAAGAACATAAAATTCTTTATTGTTACACATATCTAGAGATATGAGAAGTTATGAAATTGCATATTAGAGACACTAATAATGAAATCAAAATATACGACGAAGAAAACAAAATAAACAAATATACCAGAACAACGAAAAGAGCTCAATTTCGTGCTGATAACGTATTAAAAAATGTAGCTCAAAGTAACAATATAAAGCAAGAAGATAAGTAGAATAAGAGAAGAAGAGATAACATTTTTATTTCATCAAGTGTTAAAGTGTATCCCATATCACATTTCATGCCTCTATTTATACTATTACATTGAAGGTTACAAAAGGATTGTCTTAAACATGACATTAACCTTTGAGATCATGGGGGAAGATCATGGGAAGAGATTATGGAGGTGTGAGAGTTACAATCATAAAAATGATAAGTGGTATGAGGTTATTTATATCATGGATAAAAGTAGTGGGAGTAACGGATATCCACAATTACTATAGGTTTTACAACAAAAAAAAAACTATTTAAAGATTAGACAGCTATGGCAAACTTCAGACTTTTGGGTTAATCTTAAACCCACGATTTTAACTTAAGAACAACTTGAAGTTTATTCTGAGGCAGCTAAACTGTAAAAACTTTGTAAATTCAGTTATTCTTTAAATAGGGGTCCTAAAATTACTATTTTTGGATTTCCACCTATTTCGAGGCTAGTTTTATTTCGAAAGTTAAGAGATGGTGAATAAGTTTGTTCTTGTTTGGATTCTAAGATCTTATTTCTAAAAGTATTTTTCCAAAAAGAACTTTAGAGATGTAGCACATTGACATTGTTTTTGTGCAATCATTTGAGAAGCTTTTGTTAGTATTAGAAATGAAGTTTGTGTTTAGCCAATCTTTGAAGAAAAACTATTTTTCAGGTGTCATGTTACTAATGAAGACATGTACAATTTTACTCTATAATTAATACTACTATTTAAAAGGAGAAATGACTTTAATCACTTAGTATTAGATAGTTAAATGGAGTTATTTAGCTTTATTTTACTTAAAAAATTTCATCTTTTGTTTGAGAATTGGTGAGATTCGCGGAAAAAAGAGTTGGAAAGATAATGGAAGAAAAGTCATACTCCTCCGGTCCCAAATAAGTACTTTTTTGTCATTTTTCTTGTGGTTTAAAATAAGTGATTTTTACAAATTTCAAGAATGAATTAATTATTCTTTTTCTTATATTGCCCTTGGAGTAAATAATGTTGGAGTATATATTATGAGTGTTTATATGAAGAGATAATAAAAGTTAATATGGTCAATTTTATTGCTAATTAATGTTAAAAGGTGGATTTCTTAATATGTGTGAAAACAACAAAAAAATAACTTATTTTGGACCAGAGGGAGTAGTAAAGAAGGAGAGGGACAACGTTCTAATGATTGACTTTCCAATCTTATTTGGTCTAGCGAAAAAATCTGCTTATTTTGAAAAGTGTTATTTCAAAAGTGGTTTTGAAAAAAATACTTTTGGAGAAAAGCAATTTGTGTTTGGTCAATCAATGTGAAAAGTATTTTTGAGCAATAATTTGTGTTTAATCAAGCTTTTCAAAAAGAATTTTTAAATATCAAATTACGAATAAGGACATGAATAGATTTACTTAATAGTTAATATTATACAGATAAATAAATAATCTCAAAACTGCTAAGGGTATTTTTGGTAAGAAGAAAAGTCAAAACTACTTTTGTTTCTGGTGTGAAGCTATTTTTTTCTGCTTCTCTAAAAACTGCTTCTGCTTCTTTCCAAAAGCATTTTTCTCATAAAAAAACTTGGTCAAACACCTCAAGTTGGAAAAAAAATAATACTTTTGGGATGGAAGAAGCTTGGCCGAACAGGCTATCAGTCCTGATTAAAGCACCGGAAAACTTTAGAAGGAAAAAACTTACCCACTTGGTATTTGTATCAAATCAGAGAAATTTGCCGTGG
The DNA here is from genome assembly GCA_005239495.1 of Nicotiana undulata. Classification (NCBI taxonomy): domain Eukaryota; kingdom Viridiplantae; phylum Streptophyta; class Magnoliopsida; order Solanales; family Solanaceae; genus Nicotiana; species Nicotiana undulata. The sequence goes on along the minus strand of ML252643.1, from coordinate 16,334 downwards.
TAACTTGAGGTCAGAATACATTTAAATTTATCATGTTTATGTGATATATTGTATGTCACATTCGTTGATTTAATGTGAACACTTGTGGATAAGTTATTCCTACTTTTAGCAGTAATATCGTAAGATTAGCATGGTGCACGTTTCTCTCCCCTTCCCATGCTTTCACTTTCTCTCGGTGGCTTTTGACATACACACAAGCCCAGATGCACACGGAGGCCCAATGTAATAGTTAGCCCAATAGTTTTGTATATTTTCAGCTTTGTATGACTTAGTGAAATAGCCTCTCTGGCATTTGTTTTACTTGGCCATTTTTATGTAAGTATATATAGACGGTGGACTATTCTAGAAAAGACAAATTATTGAATTCTAATAAAGGATCAGATATTTTCCTCTCATTTTCTCTCTCTCGTTTTCTGATGTTTTGGACATTTCCACCATGAAAATTCTTCTTTAGCTTCCGCAAATTCTTACATCAACCGTGGCATAGCCACATACTCCCTCCGGTTTTTTTTCATTTTGGTTCAAAATAAGTGTCCAGTCATGTAATCAAGAAAGAATTCAATTTGTTTTTTACAAAATAATCCCTATGTACATATCCCTAAAAAGTTTTCTTACTCCTCACATTAAATGTTTTAGGGGTAGTTTAGTCATAGTAGGTATTTTTGGATAGAATTTAGTATTTTCTTTATGGCGTGCTAAAAATAAATTGGTCACTTATTGTGAACCGGAGGGAGTATATACCAGAGGGCAGTCAACCGAATACCCTTTATTGAAAAATTATAGGGTGTATATAAAAATTTATATTATGTATAAAGATATGTGCGTATATTAAATTTTGAAAAGGAATTTCAGGCTTCGCATTCTCCGTTGTCAACATGTTCGAATTAGTAAGGACTTTACCCCTCACCACATCGTGTGAGAAGTTAGTTACTTGACTCAAGACGCGTAGGTATACTTTGTCAACAACCAGGAAACAAAGCACTGATCAAGAGTTCCTTTTCGAACAAAATATTGCTTTTTCCAACCCAGTATTTGATATCAGTCAGGCAACTACCTTTGGAAGAAACTTTATGCAGCTAGCTATTCCTCAGAACAGAATAAATTAGAATAAACAGCATTGATTAAAATTGATAAGCTTAACATTCAGAGCTTCTGTACAGATTTCCTCCCTTTTCTTGCCGACAATGGAACTCATTAGCCCTTAAATGTATCCCAAATGACCAGGTAATAAATATTGAAGATTTGGCTTGGTTTCTGATCCGTTGGGCTTCTTCACAACAATTCGCTTTGATCTTTCCAAGTAAATGTTTCCTTCTACTCCCATCCACCCCGATTCAGATCGGATAAAGATTCTCTACTCAAATAGTTCAGCATTGAGACTCAAGCTTTTTTTGTCTGCACGACCTGCTAAGAGAATGAAATATTATTAGTTTATAACGCATAGGAAGCCTCTGAGCTGCGAGTACACTTGTACTGCTTCATAGTTCCATTGCAAGTAGAAGATCAACATATGATTGACAGATTGTTTTAACTTTATAAATGGGTTCCGAGGAAATTATAACCATTCGATGATTAACAGGAAAAACTATTCAATTCATTATGGACATCAATGCGGACAAAAATGACAATCATAAACAAAATTTTCATACTCAGAACCAATGAGGAAACCAGAAAATGCCGTCAAATTACATTGAAGAGTTGGAAAATAACATAGTGAAGAGTTATTATACACTACGCAAACAAATCCAAGTCCAAGCTGTGCTCAAGGAAACAGAAACTATGTTGAGAACTAAGAAATACAAAAAGGAGCATGGAAGAAGAAACTTAAAAGATGACAGCATTAAATATTTTGTCAAACTTATAGTATCACTCTAATTGTTGGGATGATTGGAGACAACAGGCAAGTATGTCTTCAATAATCAAACAGTTGGTATCCTAATAAGGAGAAAATCTAGTAGAATATGAAGGCAACAGCAGAAAAGAAGCTCGACAAAGATATGGATGGCAGAAATTAAGATATCATCATTTCGAGCTAAAGAAAAACAATTACCTAGTGCTCAAGTTTGCTGCTGTATGCAGTTTGCAAATGAAGTCCCGTCAAGCCTACCAACATGACAAAAACCTGCAGTTTCACCATCTCGAGCTATTCTCTCTTTTCTTCTACCGGAGGAAGAATGTAATGATAAGTTACGTTCATTCTGAATGACACCCATATGGTTCAGTGAAGATATATTCTTATTCTGCTTCTGGCCTGTCAAATTTTCCTGCTTCAACATTTTGGTGGTAGCTTCTGTATCTGGCAGGCTATACAGGGTGGTAGTCTGGCTCCCAGTGGAGAATGATATTATTGAATTTGAATTTTGCCCTTCTGAACTTTTCCAAAATTTAGGACTCAAAAATTCTGCACGATGGAGCATGCAACATGTACTTCCTGTAAGATCGGAATTTGATATCCTCCCTGTTGTTATTGCCAAATCATGTTGCATTTCATCAAGCAATCTCTCCAACCCATTTACACGTTTCTCTAAGGAACTCATTCCATTTCGTGAGCTGCCGATAAATCCCTGCAATGAAGAAGAGATATAGGCCGAGCTCAGCATGCATCTCTTGGCACAAAATATAACTCATTACTCTAAATAATGCAGACTACAGGATGCGGCAGCAACTAAATGGTGATCAAAAGTTATACAACGTTTGAAGAGTGCTGAGCAGAGGGGAGAAGAAATGTACCTGGAGGAGGTTCAACAAACTGGACTGTTGATTTTCAATCTGAACAAGCTGTTCGCTGATAGAACAGAAATTCTCATACTCTTTATGACTCGAGAGTGCATCTTCATTGATGTTTCCATCAGGTACATCCATATTATAATTGTAATCCTCACACAATGGAACAACCCGAGAACTTGACCGTGAATTACCGTACCTGTGGAACTTCCCATCAAGTGGTTTGTTAAATAGAGTCGACTTTACTTCTGAGTTTGAACTGCTACAACTAACTGTATCTGCTGAATCTTGAACTCTAGGATTTTGACTCTTCTGTTCATTTTCATTATCCACCTCCAATGAAGAAGCCAGTGAAATAGTCCGTTTCAACTTTGCATCAGGGGATTTTCTTAAATCCAGCTTACAGGAGCTTATGACATTGGATTTTGTGCGGCGGAACCTAATAGAATTGTTCTTCTGGGAGGTGATAGAGGAAGAACTACTGGATGCAGGTGACTTGCTTGGGCGGGTTGCTTTCTTCGGATGAGGGGTCTCTCTGGCTGTATCACTTGAACTTTTGGAAGGGGTTGGAGAACAGGCACCACTACCACAATCTGGAGACACAGATTCATACTACATTCTGTAAATTTGTCATCTCATATGATAATTTCAGGCAATGTAGGTCAATAATGTATTGCATTTACAATAAGATGCTAAAGATGCAAATATATAGGGGACGAACCCTACTAACATGTCATACAATTAAATAACAGTAGACAAAAAAATAGTACTAGCAATTAGGATAAGGAGACAAAGATTCAACATTCGACAAAGGAAAATAGCCTGAAAGTTCAATAAAACCAAAGGTTGGAAAAAAAAGGGTTGTAAATTTCAGACAAGGAAAGAGGAAACAAAGGGTTAAAGCCCAAGATACACTGGACCTGGACTCATCTTACAAGATCTATTTCTGAGAATGTGTATAACATGTGAGCAATTAGTAATAACATGTTCGAAATTTTACAGGGGACTAGGATCAAATGGTTATATAGCTCGGTCAGTGGCGAAGGTATGTTGTGTCAAGGGTGGTCTCGCCGAAAAATTATACTACGTATAAGGTAAAATATAGCTTGTAATGATTAAAAATAGATTTTGAACACCCTTACATAGCCCGCTGACAAAATTTGAACGTCCTTTTTGAATTTTCTGACTTTGCCATTGAGCTCGGTAACCATCTTCCAAACTGTAACCATACCGATCGCCATTTAACTCTTACCCCATCAACAAACACTTTTATTCTATCAACCAAATATCTTCAATAAGCTTCCTTTTAAGCCAATATTTCCGTAGCGTTGAGGAATTCAGATTTCCCTTCAGTCAGTCACCACTCAAAGAAACTGGTGTTTACACAATATATGACATGGATCTCCCGTCCATAATATTTTAATGGATAATTATTATGTTTCTTGCACTATGCTTCCACCTAATTATAGTGACATCACATATAATTTGTAAAAATGGAAAAAAGTTTCATATTTGAATATTAAAATGACATTTTAAGTCACGATCGAGGAAAAAAAGTTAAAAACGATTACATCACTTCAATTTGTGACTAATACTCTTTTTCTTTTATCTTTATTTTTTTTAATTCCATAACTTGGTTTTGGTCAAACAACGCTAATAGAAAGTTCACCATACAATTATCTATGAACTTTTAGTTCTCTAATAAACTCGAAACTAGATCCTATTTGAATATTAACATCACTAGCCACTATCAATCCTCTCATCTCTCTGATTGCTTAGAAGGAAAGAGAAATATTGCTAAAACATAATACCACATGAAAACTAGGGGAAATCAAATACCCAGGCTCTCAGGTAATTTTTTTTTTTAATTTACAGAGTTTTATATCTTGACAGTGTCAAAACTTTTACCACATTATGAGCAGTTAATTCTTTGATAAACACTAACTGATAATATGATAAAAATGATAAGTAACATATTATAAAATACTATATAACTTAATCCCGCAACCTTTTTGCCAAGAAAAATGGAAAAGATAAAACTAATTTCCCACAGAAAAGTTTAGCATTTATTAAATGTTACCTTTTGGTGCAAATTTGGATTGTGATTGAGGCAAAACATCATCTGAAGTACCTGCAACCTCCTTCCACCATTCTAACGCCCGATTCATCGTCTCTCTCACAACCTTCACCTGTAGATTTAAAGCAGGCATTTAATAAGCCATTTTTTCTTTTAAAATTTTAAAATTTTAAAAACGATCAGCACGCTATTATTTTCTTTGGAATTTTCTGCACTCTACTGTATTTTGTACCTTATCGAATCTTCTGTTATCCAATGACGTGATGCAGAAAGCCTTGAACTCTGATAACAACTCTCTCTCGGCCACAGCCAATCTTCCTAATGTCTCCGCCGCGGCTTTCCGCACAGTCCAATCATCACTGCTCAGAAACTCAACGGTAATCGGAACCAAGCTATTCAACCCATTTTTACTCGAAGCACCACCAACACTCACAATACTACCAATGAGCGACAGCAATGCCGGTTTGGCTTTAAAGCTATCGTTCTTCACCAATTTCAAGAGCTTCGGCAGCAGTTTCTTCAGCTCCGCCGGCTCCGGATCGGGTGATGCTTCAATTGCTGCCGCGAGGCACAGGGAAGCTCCGATCTGCGAGTTACTATCCTGTTCGTGCATAATAGCGTCTATTAACGGCTTCAAAATAGACGAAAACGGCGGTTGAGTAATTTCGGACGCAATTGACGAGACAGCTTCTACACAAGCCGAACGAACGGCAGAGTCAGGGTCACGAAGTCGCCGGAGGACGGAGGAAAGCATTTTCGCGAGATGCGGTGAAAGCGCGTCTCCGTGAGAAGCCGAGAGTACGCCGATAAGCCGAACGCATTGCCGGCGCACCGGAGATTTATCAGAAGAGTCCGTGCTCGAAATACAAGTCAAAAATGCACCAAAACCTTCGCTGTTAAGATTTCTAGCTATTGACTCGAGCTCATTCGTTGCAACAGTGAGAGTATCACGGTCGGATAATCTATTGAGGCAAGTATTCACTCTATTTTTGAGATCACTAGGTTGTCTCTGTAGCGCCATTGGCGGAAAACCGGAGAATATTCTGTCGCTGGTGAGATAACAGTAACGCCGGAACGGAAGTTGAGCCACCGGCGACGGTTATAGTGGTGGTGGTGATGGAAAGAGAGGGAAAAAGGTAAGGGAAGTGTGAATGGGGAGTCAAGGGAGCTGGTTTTATATGTTACAGAGAGAACGTGGGAAGGAGTAGTGCGATAAGTTAGGGAGTGATTTATCATCTGCGGGAGGGCTCAGCTGGTTACAGTGGATTTTTGTTTTAATTACATTTTGTTCTGACGATGTGGTTTTGTACGGTTTTTACTAGCCTTATGAAATCAGAATGAGGAATAGTAGAAATAAGATATTTCAGTGTTACTATTATTTTTTAACCCCGAATAAGAAAAGTATCCTTTGTTTGAATTTTAGAAAGTGCTCCTAGTAGTCAATATAATTTTGATATGGTGAACATCAACATTTGTCATACAAACATGACAATCACCAAAAAATTTGATACTCTGATAACTAGGATTCAATCGCCAGAAATTTTCATATGCAAAAACTTATGATAGCATACTTCAAAATTCCCTCCAAAAACCAAGCCCATTTATAAAATCCTCTCACCAATAAAGTACTCTTATCTTCTGCACAAGGTTAACAGAGAAATTTTTAAATTAATTTGTTATAAAAAAAACTTTTAAATTGTAAAAAATGTGATTCTTTTAGATACATATATTTTATTTCAAACATTCAACAATCAATAATTGAAATCATATTAAGAACTATGCACTTGGAACTCTATCATTTCAAATAATAGAACAAATAACTCTGGCTGCGAGCGTTGTAATATCTTTTATTGAGTTTTACCAAGAATTACCAAGTGAACAATTGTGGTGACTGGAATTACAGTAATCCCAATCGAATTATTGTTATGATGTACCTACTGAATCTTCTTTTTAATGTCACAAAGATTGTGCTATCACATCAGTAGATATTAATTAATTCATCACAGTTACTGTATATTCTTCACCACTGCAGGAAACTTTGGTCTATTTTTTAACCATATAAAACAGAATCAACTTTCCCCATATCAAATCAAATACTCCAATAAGATTAATCATTATTCACTTGTACAATAATGGTACTCATAAAAGACAGACATGCAATTGCCTACAAACAAGATTAATCATTTTACCATAATGGTACATATATAGGATCGAGTATTTAGAGGGGCCGAAGCAAATCCCACAATAGACGGACTGCAAAAAACAATCTAAGTTGAAACTATGAGGGGGGGAAAATATTAAATTGCATTTTTGCTTCTCAATAACTCATACTTTGATCATTGTAAGTGTAACATAATGATCACAATTGAAGCTTAAAAGTACACATTATGTACGGTCTAGATGATCAACTAATATGACAAAACTCTTGGTAAAACTTTAAAACTAACTCTAAAATTGATGGAATTCACGTCTCGAACTAGAGACTACTGATGATACCTCTTTAAGAAAGATTTTAAATTTTTTGGTAAAATTCGGCCGCTGAATTTTTGTATCCTGCACGTCAAATAAGTTACAATACTAAACTTGGTCAAGACTTATACATAGACGCTCCCCTTCAGCTTATTTGATTCCATTTTGACACCTTATCACAGGGTCTTTCGTATAGAACACTTAGATGTTGGTACATCTTTTACTAACATCAACTGTTTGATAGGAAAAATCCGGAGATAAATTGTTAAAATAAAAAAATCGAATAAGCGTAAGGGGCCGTCTATGAGTTTGGCCAAAATCTTTCAGTGAGGTAATAAGCTTTTAGACTTTTTACTTTAAACCACCATCACACTATAAGATTAGTCATATATGACTAAGGATGAGGGTCAAAGAATGTTGATATGGCACCTCTTATAGACTAGGAAATACATTTATCTAATTTCTCAATTTTTTGGATTTTTCTTTAATTTATGTGTTTTATAAAATAAAATAAAAACCAAAAGACATGACTCCTCATTAGATATTCATATCAGTTACAACCCTTTGTCTGCTATATTAAAAAATTAAAAAACTGAAAAGACATCACTCTTAATTAAACACCATAACTGCATTTCAGTTACGAACCTTCTCACCTCTAATTGCTCCTCTTCCAATTCTATAAATTCTCTTTTCTTTGTGACTATTTTCCTTCATGGTGGAAGTTCAACAATATAGGGTGGGGTAATGTTTCTTTTTCATTAAGCTTTGTTTTCTTGTGATTATTTTTACGGGGTGTTGGAAGTTCGATGTATTTTTTTTTTCGTTTACATACTTCATTTGCTTTTAAATTGGCCCGTTGTTATCTTACGGAAGAAAATGTGCTTATCGTTATTTGTATTTCTCTTATTTCAGGATGATGCAAATCTTGAGAGTTACATTAGTATCATTAGTGTCGACTTTGCACGTAAATCCTCCAATTGTTTGTAAAAGCCTCGATTAATAATGGTTCAAATTTTTTTTTGATATAATTAGCTTTTTCTATTAGACTGACGTGTAGTTACATTGTAATCTACTCTTTATGGAAGAAACTAAGTTGTTATCTGTATTTTTCTGATTTCAGGATGTTTCAAATCCTTAGAATTATATTCCAACCATTAGTATAGGAAGAGATGATTGTTTCATATTTTAACCAACTGACTCAGACATGATTCTGTGATAACAAAATGGTTTGTACAGTTTTCTTATTACACTTTTAATATAACAAATGTGTAAGAAGTTTCAGTTCTGAAAATTTAGCTGAAGTTTTCAGTTGGTAACTTTCGTAAAAATTTATTTTTAAATATTTAATTTCTTTTACAATTAATTGACATACTAATCATTTTCTAATAAGATTAAAATGACGCAAAATAAGAAATAAAAGTAAAGCAAATTGATGTGTGTTGCTAATTTTTATCCTTTGTATTCGAAGATTGCCTCTAGTATAATCATTCAAATTGACTACACATACTTCACTATGACAACAAATTCAATTGTATTTTGTCATGAAATTGTTCACTTTCTTTCCCATTTGAATTATATGCGCGATAGCATATTTGCATCCCCCATCCCCCTCCCCTATAACAATCATGAACGATATTAGTAAATTCATACTTTATTACATACGAAGTACTAAGTATTAAACCCAATAAAATTTTGTTGTGTCTTTTAATATAAATTCTTTAATCGTATTTATATTTTAAGAACTAATGAGACGCGATAGAGGTATTACCATCAACTCATAATATCCTAAAAAAACTCATTGCTATTCAAAAATTATTTGGAGAACCAAAGAAGCAAAATAAAATTACTCATTGATACATGAGTAGTTTTCTCCGGTGATATCGACTGAATATGATTCATTTAAGTCTTAAGTAGAAGGCAGGTGTAGAAGAGAAATATTGAAGACGGAGATGAACTAATAGACACAAAAGGAGATGGAAAAAGGCGATAAAATTCTAGACAATTAATGTCAAATAAATGAGGCGGCTATTGCTTTGGATGACACTTAAGTCTATAATACAATCAACACTATCCTTAGAATTGAATTGAATTCCAAGAAGCAGCCAGGTCGAAACTCTGGCTCTTCTATTATATAGTAAAGTAATACATAAAGATGAAAACACATTTATGCAAACACATCTATCTCTCTAGGAAAACACAGGAAGTTGATAAGTATGACTAAAATAATTTCAAAAGAATTCTCACTATATTTTAATTAAAATATTTGCACGTGAAAAATAAATTTTTTCGCGCGGCCAAATACACTAGTTTAATATATTCACACGATCAAGTTAAGTACATATAAGATTAGTATAAGTAAATTTCAAAGCTAGATATTAAATGAGAATATGCGATAAAACGATAACTAATACTCCTAGTAGTTATTATAAGTTAAATTACACTAATAATACTAAATATACCTAATACCATTAGTATATATAACTTAATATTTATACCACATTATGCAAATATATATATGCATTAGGTTATTCCACTTAATAGGGGAAGTAACATTGTATGTCTCATGATTGGAGTGCATTATTTTAATTCTCACCAAATAATAGGTGAAGAAAATGAATGTAGCATATTAGGTCGTCTTGCTCATAATACTAGCTACTAGTATAAACAAGGCCAACTCACTTTAATAAGTCTACAGCACATGAAAAAAAACTAGACGACGACAGTTCAATTATTTCTCATAAATATTTGCACATTATATTGCTCCCACAGATAAATAACTTGTCCTGCCACTGGTATTTTAATCATTAATTTACGACATTAGCATTTAATTTATTCTTATTTAAAAGACAAAATGAAAATCTCTTAATCATCTCCATGCAAAATACTACTACTATTATTCTGTATTTGACAAATTAGTAGCTAAGGTTCAATAATTATTAAGACAGGAAAAACCCTGCAATTATGATAAATAATACACTTTTCACTTATTGTAGTCTATTCAATCATGATAAACCAAAAATATAGGCTTGGTTCCCTACAAATATTCCGTTCGTAACATGGTCTATGGGAAATGCCTAATCATTTTCATGCAATCTACTATTTCCTTGTTGTTTTTTTTCTTTTGTGTCTTGTTTTCCAAGATTCCACTTTATTTGTTTACGTCAGTCTCTCAATTTTAGCCATGTTGGTGCCACTTGACATTTGTTTCTTTTATCTTTTCCCCAGAGCAAGTCTCATGTTTTGAAAAGAGAACTCAATAGTAAAAAAAGACAGACCATGAATAGTATTCTACGAACCTTGATTCAAAATGTAAAAACCTATCAATTCACTTACCAATTTTAACTCAATAGTAATATGTTTTCATTTATATAACTCCCTCCATCCCAAAAAGATGATTTTGAATTTCGAGAGTCAAATTAGTTATTTTTTTATATGTTTTTAATATTTTAAATTTTTAATTATTATGACTTATAATATTTTTTTATGTAATTTTTAATAAGTGAAATTATTTAAATACTTCAAGATTCTATATCCCAATTCACAATCAGAATTAAAAAGTTTGGCTCTTAAAAATTCAGAAAATATTGTCATTTTTGGATGACGGAAATGTTGCCCTAAATATAATAGAAACTACGTTTAAGAGTAAATATTTTTAATTTAATTAAGACTAATGAAAATCCCAACGACGCGAGACATAACAAAATAATTGAGGTATGCACAAGTTCGATCGGAATCTATATGACGAAAAACCGAATGTCCCTCCCTTGGACCTCGGTTGGTATACTGCACCATATTCATCCACTAGCAGTGGCGAAGTCACATGTTAAGGGTGGTCAATTCGTCAAAAATTTGTACTGTATATATAAATTAAATATTATATTTTAGAGGTATATAACACATATTAAATATTATTATCAAAAATTATTTTCACTACTTTAAATTTTGAACCCCCTTGTGATTGTACACCAGTAGTACCGCGGCATGTAAGTGAAAGGGAAGCTAAAGCCTACAGAGAGAGCTAATAATGATAAGTAAATCTAGAGGGAGAAGAACTCAGTGATTGGCATGTGAGGATGACATGGGACTGCCAGATTTCTTTAACTCTTCAAGCAACAGGTAATCACGTGATCTGACACATGGGTTGATGGAAATTCATTCAACTCTAACTGGATCACGTCTTTTATCTCTCACTCTTCCCTCTTTTTTTTTGTTGCGAAATATACTTCTTCACTTCAAGTTATGTGAATTTATTTAATAAAGGTACTTTTAAATTAGTATAAAGCATGTTATAATATTTTGTGCGAGCCTAAAAATCTTAAAATTCGTATTTTAAAATATTATATAATATTTGTATGGATATAAAACTTATCATTGAACATAAAAATTTACTAAATTTAAAATATATTTCTGAAAACACTAAACTAAAGAGAGAATAGGTTTATTTACATAAACTCAAACATGATGTAGCGATAGATTATAGGTCAACAGTTTAAATGAGGAGAAAAAAAACCTAGAAGATAGGGAGTGAAGTGGCTAGATACTATCTTCCTTGGCATTTTCTGCTCAAACAAAAAAGAAAAGTGCCACAAATTTTGTCTGTCCTTTGGATACTAATGTGCATTTGATATGAGCTTATTTCAGTACTGTATTCAACACAAACAGTAAATTTTATTAATTTCTAGCATAATTTACAATCACACCAAATACTCATTTCCTTAACACACTTACACTATGTTTGGATCACAGATATCCATCATTTTATAATGTATTGTACTGTACTGTATTGTATCGTACTGTATCATTTTATGAATACAACGTTTGGATAGATTGTATCGTTTGCTGTTTTAAAATAACATTTTATTGTTTGGTTTGACTGTATTGTACTGTACTGTAATTGATAAGTTGACTAAAATATTCTCAATTGTTTTAAATAAAATTTATCAAGAATTACATATAAAAATAATGTAAGCAACCTCTTCCTACTAATTTATCATCAATTATGTAGCTTGAAAAGAAGAGCAAAAACTTGAAAGAAAAAGCTAACTATCATTAGCAAATATATATATATATATATATATATATCTAATACGATGGAAAGAGATAAAGAAACGAATAGAGATTTGGATGAAAAGAACGACACGAACCAACTCTGGAAAAGATGGACATGGATAAAGTGTGTCAATAAGTTGGAGATTTGGAGTTAAAATAAAAATGATAAAGGATAAAATAGAATTATGGAGTAATAAACAAGAGCATAACTGGAAAAGAAAATACAAAACAATCCCACCATACTAAATCGGTTGTTTCAAAAAATTGGGCACAAGGATTTAACAATACGATATAATCTATTTTAAATAAACAATCAAAACAAACATTGTTTTTAGATAACAATACAATACGATACAATAGCTAACAATCATCCAAACAAGCTGTTAAGCTTATTCCACATGGACATGGGCGGAACAATAATTTTATCTACTACTATAATTTCAGTAGCTTTTGCTTAGAACTTATATTTATATTTAAATTTATAAAAATGTGTACGACTAAAATCAAAAAGGCCAATTTTATATTTATTATGACATTCGGTAACTTATTTGCATAAGATCCCAAGTATGGCCCGAGGTCTGACCTCGAGCCTCTCTTGCGTTCAACCTCGAGGCAATATAGGCCCAGGATTGGCATAGGGGGCGACACGAAAATTGAGGCAAATAGCTCTGTAATAAAGTACGACTTCGTACTCAGACATTAACTAGCCAAATCAGTCGTAAATCTTTGTAATAAATAATAATGTACTATGTTGGGATTTCCCCTCCTATATAAAGGGGACCCTTGTTATTTCTTAGACACACAATATTGAATACAAGGGACAAGAACATTCTCTGCTTCATTACTCAAACATTCTCTATTTCTCTCTCCTAGCTCATTTGCTCACATTTATTGCCTTCTATTGATTGTTCTTCATTCATAACTCATTATTGATCATAAATAGTATACCCCGTAGCCCATAAGTTTGACATAGCTTCATCGACCATCCAACAGTAGCCCCGAGCCTCGACCTTCAAGACCCCCGAGGCTAACATCGAACATCCGATTTAAGGCATCCCAGTTTGCTTATCTTCGATTTCTTAACCGTTTTTACTTTATTTTCTTTGATCACACTTAGCATCAACTGCCTGACAACTAGTACTAAAATAAATCGCACATTTTTAGAATCACATAATCAAATATAATTGTAATTACCATTTTCAAGGTAAATAGTTTGGCGCCCACCGTGAGGCTAAAAATAATAGTGTCCAAGAAACTTTGGTTTCAGGTCGAAATGTCAGATTCAGCAAATACATACAAAAGTATCAGTTCTGAGGACTTAGGGAAAAACAGTATAACTGTCCCGGATGCTGGTATACCGTTGCAAGGCCGCAATAGCACGCCATAACTAACTCATATGGATGCGGACTCAAGCAGCGCCTAACACGACGATACCAACTCACACACCGGCAGGGATGCGCATCGGAAGGCTCAGCGTGAAGCGCAGGAAACCATCGCGCGAAGGAAAGAAGAAGCCAGCCTCCGTATGACCTTCGAAATGCTGCAGGCACAACAAGAAGCGATTACTCACCTGCAAAACCATCAGAGAATCTCAGTCGTATTGGCACCAGTGACAGCCCCCTGAATCCGACCGTTAGCGCGAAGGTCAGGGAATAAAGGACCGACATCCGATCCCACCATCGTAAGAATATTGAAGGACCTCACCAAGATAATAAAGTCAAGACTCCTAGAGAGAAAGCCAGAGCCACGGGGAGAAAGGTATCGACCCTACATCGAGAATCGTAAGAGCGTCGTGAGGAGCAATGCACCTCAAGTCTATCCAAAGACAGACCGAAGCAGGATGGCAGACAAAGCTGGGTACGGTAGGCACACGGAGCCAACAAAGATATCCCAATCGACCCAATGCAACTTTCAGGAATGACGTTTCGAACATCGTATCAGCCATGAGTGGAATCAAAGGCACCAAATGGCCTAAACCCGTACTGTTAGACCCTCCGCAGAGGGACACTAACCTAACATGCGAGTTCCACGGTACCCACGTCCATAGAACTGAGGATTGCAGACAACTCCAAAAGGAAGCAATCCGATTAGCCAGCAAAGGGTACCTACAAGAGTTCGTCAGCAGCCGAACCATAAGTCTTCCCAAGGAGGAGCAACAACTCGAAAAAGCGTAGAAAGAAAGCTCCATCATTCCATGTATATGATCGTAGGGGGAAACGACATCCCTCAGGGACCCGTGATTAAGCAGGCAAAAGTATCAACTGCAACGGCAAGGCAGCTTCGGAGCCATGTACATGGAGATATCCTTATGTTCAGTGACGGGGATCTCGAGACCCTGCCCCACCCGCATAATGATGCGCTGGTAATTTCCTTCCTCTTAAATAACGTTCAAATTAAACGAGTACTTGTGGATCCAGGTAGTTCGGCCAACGTAATCAAGTCAGAAGTAGTGGAACAGCTCGGGATGTTTGGCCGAGCCATACCCACCTCACTAACCCTCGACAAATTCAACATGGCCGGCGAGACGACGAAAGGGGATATTACCCTCCCCGTTAACGTATCGGGGACAACCCAAAACACCAAGTTCTATGTCATCGAAGGGGACATTAGGTACAACGCATTTCTTGGAAGGCCATGGATACATAACATGAGGGCAGTGCCATCGACTTTCCACCAAATGATGAAGTTTACAACGGAAGGCTATATAAAGACGGTATATGGAGAACAACATGCGGCTAGGGGAGATGTTCGCTATCCACAACGATCCACCAACGCCTATGACCCCCGCCTCGGAGGCACCGAAGGAGAAAACGCCCCCCGAGGATAAGGAGGAAGATTTTCTCACCCTCCGCACCTTCGTCGCCCTCGAGGAATCGGACGTAACCAAATCAACTATCGAAGAGCTGGAGCAGGCAATCCTGGTCGAGAATTTGCCGGATCGAAAGGTATACCTGGGAACTGGGTTAACCCCCGAACTCAGGAAAAATTTCATTCAGTTTCTTACTAATAACATCGATTGTTTCGCTTGGTCCCATTTTGTAACGACCTGGTCTGTCGTTACGTAGAACCTGCATTATTATTGTTGTTATCGCCTTGTCATGGAGTGGTTCTTCCATTATTGATTTGTTAGAGTTGATAGGCTTGAAATCGAAATGGTTAAATGAGAATTCAGTCACTTAGTCCTTAAGAATAACCTTAAAATGAGAAAAGTCAACTAAGAGTTGACTTATTGGTAAACGACCTCGGAAAGCGGATTTTATGGCTCGAATAGCTTCGTTAGGTGATTTGGGACTTAGGAGTGTGTTCAGAATAATTTTGTGATGTCCGATGTAGAATTAGGCTTGAATTGGCAAGTTAGTTTTTGGCGATTTCTGGTCGGCAATGGAAAATAGGCTATAGGGGTCGGAATGGAATTCCGGAAGTTGGAACAGGTTCGTAATGTCATTTTGGATATGGGGTCAAAATTTCAGGTCAATCGGATGTGTTTTGGATAGTTTCGGCATCGTTGGTAGAATTTAGAAATTTTAAAGTTCATAGGCTTGAATTCGATGTGATTTAGTGTTTTTGCGTTGTTTTTGGTGATTCGAAGGCTCGACTAAGTTTGTGTGATATTATGGGATGTGCTGGTATGTTTTAGTTGAGGTTTCGAAGGTCTCAGGTGAGTTTCGGGGTGGTTTCGGGCCATTTCTAGTTGCTGGTTTTTGGCTTCAGGGGTGTACAGTGCGATAGCACTGATTTGGATGCGTTAGCACTGAGGAAATTTGGAAAAATCTAATTGTGCTGTGCGATCGCACAAGGCTTCCCGCAATCGTACAGAGTAAATTCTCTGCTGCACTATCCCGACTTTGGAAGCTTATAACTCACAATCTATAAGGAATTTGAAGATGATCCAAAAATGAAAATTTTAGCTCTTGATGTCTAGTTTTCAGAACGTTAAGCCAATTGTAATTTTGAGTTTTGTAAAAAAAAAGTTATGACCATTATACTAGAGGCTATACGGAAGAGTTGGAGAAGG
>ML252638.1:0-19684 GCA_005239495.1 Nicotiana undulata | reverse complement strand
TGGCCGGACCTCTGCGATCGCGAAGAACAACTGGCAAGACCTCTGCGATCGCGGCAGGGGTCCTGCGATCGCGAAGAACAAACTCACCCGGCCCAGACGCGACTCAATGCGATCGCGAAGGTGTGGAACCCAGACCTCTGCGATTGCGGAGAGGAGGCTGCGATCGCGGTGAACAATCACTAGCCCAGCAAAATCCTTCTCTGCGATCGCAACCCACCTTCTGCGATCGCAGAGAAGGAAACCAGATAGCAGATCTTCTGGTTTTTTCAACTTAGCTCCCGGGGGTCTAAAGCACCCTCGAGCCCCTCGGGACCCCGTCAAAAGGCACCGGCAAGTCTGTATTCATGATACGGACTCGCTCGAACTTCCGGAACATGAAAAACAACAACTGAACTCGAAATCAAACCCCAAAACCAAATTAATCAAACTTAAGAACTTTGAAATTCTAGAATTCACTTCAACGCGCCGAACCGGCCTAAACTACTCGGAATGACTTCAAATTTTGCAGACAAGTTATAATGACACAACGGAACTACTCCCGATCTCGGAATTTCATTCGGACCTCGGGAACATAAAATCACCTTTCAAGCCAAATTTCAAATTCTTTAAAAACCTCAAAACTTCATTAACTCCAATTTTCCTCATTCGGATCCGAAGCCAATCAAATCAAGTCCGTTTTACACAAAATTTCACAGATAGGACAAATAACACATAATAAACCTCTCCCGGGCTCCGGAACCATAATACGGGCCCGGTATCACGATTTTCACACAATTATTCATTTTCAAATTCCTTGATTATTTTCAGAAAATAATTTTCTTTAAAAATTTATTTCTCGGGCTTGGGACCTCGAAATTCGATTCCGGGCATACGCCCAAGTCCCATATTTTCCTACGGACCCTTCAGGACCCTCATATCACGGGTCCGGGTCCGTTTACCAAAAATGTTGACCAAAGTCAACTTTATTCAATTATCCAATTCAAAAATCTCATTTTTATCAAATTTTCACATGGAAGCTTCCTGGCTACCTGCCCGGGCTGCGCACGCATCTCGAGGTAAGATTAACGGAGGCTTTCGGGGCCTCGAAATACTGATTTAGCTGGAATTACTTAGGATGACCTTTTGGGTCATCACATGTACCGACTGACCACTTACACATGGTGAATGATAAAGGAAGGCATTACACCATTTGCCTCCTAGAGAAAACTTGCAGCTGCAGGCGGTTCCAAGTTGACGAATTACCATGCCCACATGCTTGGGCTGTCTTCAAAAGCAAGTGTCTAATGCCGAAAGATTATTGCTCGGACTATTACAAATCAAAGTTCGTTGTAATGACATACAAGGTGCCCGTGTATCCACTGCCCGACCGAAGTGAATGAAATATACATCACCTATATCAAAGGAAGTTGTCTTACCACCCAAATGGAAAAGACCTCTCGGAAGGCCAAGGAAGAAGCGCGATAAGCCGTTAAGTGAATTGCTTCAGAAGAAAAATCAGCATTCGCGTAGTATATGTGGGCAGGGAGGACATAATAAGCCAATTTGTAGAAATGCTCCACGTAGGAATTAGTTCATGTTCTGATTTTAATTACTGATGGCATAGATTTGTTCAAGTTTTCTATTACATATTGATTTCGTGGTGTATTGGATTATTACTGGATGAATTTTTTAAGTTTAGATTACTAAATTGAACGCCATTATGATGTATATACATGTATGAGGTATAACAGGACATGTATACATAAAAATAAAGAAGTCTACAGTAATTTTTTTTTGAATACACATGTAATTCAATTCCAAACAAACTTTTGAATACATAATACAACTATGTATATGGTTATACTAATATATAAATACAGCAGAATATAAACATAGAAAATAAAACATTGTATAATCACTGAATATAGTTATGTTCGAAATATAATAAATACAGTAAAATTCGATGAATACAATCAGAAAAAACAGTGAAAACAATCATTGAATACAACATTACCTATCGTTTAAATATAGCAGAATATAGCAGGAATATAGTATGGATGTAAAACCATTGAATTATGTTGAATATAACAGGGATATGTATCAACAGAATTTAACGATATAAATACATAACAAAACTATGTGAATAATTATGCTAATACATAAATACAACATAATATATGAATTAACAACATAACTTAAATAATGTTATGGATTGTATCATTAACATCTTAAAGACAAGAAGACATTTATATATTCAAAACCAAAAAGGTTGCGTACAACCATGATGTATTCAATAATAAACTGCAAATACAATTGTCACGACCCAAATTCGAATTCGTGATGGCGCATGTCGTGGAACCAGGGCAGCCACCCAACTGTAACAAATCTAGGTTCATTTACTAGAGAAAGTGTCATTTTTAATAAATCCAAAATCCACAATAGTAGTAGTTCAGAACTGGGACACAATTTGTGAAAATAAAACAACTCAAACCTACAGCCTCGGATCCGGCGTCACACAGTCATGAGCTTCTAATACATTAATATGACCAAAGGAGGGAAAATGTTCAACATAGTCTAAAAATAAATATGACAGGTAGAAAGGAAGAGATGACGAGATCACGATCGCCGGCTGCTACCTCGTCAACTCTTGTGAACTGCTGCAAATCACGGACCAGAACTGGGTCCCGATGTACCAGGAGCTGCACTTAATGTGCAGGGTATAACGTGAGTACACCAACTCAGTAAGTAACGAAAACAACCTATGGGCTGAGAGGCAGTGACAGACTAAACCTCCGGTAGTTATGAACAATAACATATAACTTGAACATGACAGTGAAATATGATAAAATAAGCAAGATGCACCAAGATATATCCGTAGCTTTACATGAGTTCATGTGAAATCAAAACGGTATGCATACAATATCCAACTCTCACAAGAGGGTTCACTCAGTACTAGAATTTGGCTGTCAAGCCCAGGGAAGATCCATCCCGCAATACAGGTAAACACGGTGACATTGTCACCCAGTACTGAGGAAGAAATCCAGTCAAGCCCCACGGAGAAGATCCATCTCCGGAA
Source organism: Nicotiana undulata (assembly GCA_005239495.1). NCBI lineage: Eukaryota > Viridiplantae > Streptophyta > Magnoliopsida > Solanales > Solanaceae > Nicotiana > Nicotiana undulata. Next base: position 16,629 of record ML252638.1, on the reverse strand, counting down.
CATATCACTCGGACAAGATCCATCTCCGGAACATATCACTCGGAAAGATCCATGTCTAGGGACAATCCATCCCTCAATGTACCAAATAGCTTCGGACAAAATCCATGCCCAGGGAAGATCCATCCCTCAATTTTCGCGCTCACTAGGGGTGCAAAGACTCCGGAGGGGCTCCTAATAGCCCAAGCGCTATATCAAGCCAACGAAGGCATGATTCCACGATCGTTGCGGTGTGCAGTCCGACCTCATATCTGTCTCAAAACCAGGCTCTAGGCCTCACTCAGTCAATAATCTCCAGTCTCACTCACAATGCCCTCAACATATATAAATCAGCCCAAAACAATGATAATATAGAAATAAACTAGCAATTACTGAGACAGAGGCATGGAACATATGCTATAACAGGACTGAGTACATGATAGTAATATAACTACAAACAGAGACAACAACAATCGACCATTCCGGTCTAAACACATTGGCGTGAAGCCTTAACATCTACACTTAACATGATTTCTAATATGCTCAGAGTAATTACCGCCTTCCCAGTACAAGGCTCAGTTTGAAATAACCATCAGACAACGCCGTTGGATGAACCCGGCCACCAACATTCGGTGCACGCCCGTCACTTGGCATGTGTGTCACCTTAATTAACATCAATTATCAGATAATTTGGGGTTTTGAACCCTCAGTTCCAAGGTAGAAGACGTTACTTACTGAGTTGGTGTACTCACGTTATACCATGCACCTTGTGTGCAAATCCAGGTACATCGGGACCCAGTTCTGGTCCGTGATTTGCAGCAGTTCACTAGAGTTGACGAGGTAGCATCCGGTGATCGTGATCTCGTCATATCTTCCTTTCTACCTGTCATATTTATTTTTAGACTATGTTGAACGTGTGTGGAATTGGTCCAGATGAGTACATCAGGATTCAAAGTTGCACTACTGCCAAGGATATTTGGGACACTTTGCAAGTGGATCATGAAGGAACTGCACAAGTGAAAAGATCCAGAGGTACATTACTATACTCTCAATATGAGAAATTCTCGATGAAGGAAGGAGAGACCATCCAAGAGATGTACACTAGGTTCACTACTCTGACAAATGAACTAAAATCTCTTGGAAGGACTATTCTTGAAGAAGACAAGGTTGAAAAGATGTTGACAAGGGTTTTTCCAATCTCTCGGGAGAGTAAAATCACTGCTATTCAGGAATCCAAGAACATGTCAACCCTCAGGTTGGATGAGCTAATTGGTAATCTCACTGCCTATGAAATTGGAAGGCAGACAATGAAAATGGATGCTCCCAAGAAGGAAACAAGTATGGCACTGAGAATCATTGAGGGAGCAGAATTGGAGGAAGATGAGATGGCTATGATCACCAAGGAATTAAGAAACTATCTCATTAGGAAAAAGGGCATCTCAAGAGGTGAAAACTACAACAAGGCAAAGGCTCCAGAAAAACCCACCAACGAGGGATGCTACAAATGTGGAAAAACTGATCATCACATCAAGAACTGTCCTCAGTGGGAAGTGGAATGGAAAAGGGAAAGATCTGAAAGAAGGAACCGGAAGAAGGAACTGGTTCATCCTAAGAAAACCAAAACATCAACAAAAGTTATGGTTGTTGCTTGGGGAGAAAGCTCAGATGAAGAATCAGATGATGAAGATGGAGATGAACAAGCGCTCATGGCAATCAGTGAATCAGATGAGGAATTATATGAGGAATCATAGGTAAGTACATCTCATCTCAAAAACAAGATTAAGTTCTTATCTAAAGAAAAACTCTCTGAATTATTACTTGACTTCATTGATGATTCTGAAGAAATAAATAAAGAGAAGGAACATATGTCTAAGGAGTGTGTAATGTTAAAAGCAAAGTGTAAGAATCTGGAGCTCAGAGTAAGTGAATCTGTGAGTGAAAACACTGCTCTGAAGAACCAGGTTCATCCACTTGAAACAAATGTCCTAGAGTTAAAATCTGAAAATTTAAAATTGAAACTAGGAACCAGTAAGAAGACAGCTGACAACTCTCAACTCATCTTAGAAGAAAATGTAGGCAGACTAAAGGATGAGTTGTATAAGAAAGATGAACAGATAAAAGTGTTGAAGGAGGAACTTAGTAAGGTTAAGCATGAACTGGACATAACATGCAAATGGAATAGATCCTCTGATGCCTTAACATGGCTACAAGAAAATCACAGTAGCAACAGAAGAGGACTTGGCTTTGGGAGTCAACTTCCTAAATGGGATCCCAAAAGAAAGTACCTCACACTTCTTGAGAACAAAATTTGTACCCACTGGTGTAAGACTGGTCACTACAAAATTGAATGCAATGCGAAAGAGCAGGCCGATCAAAAGAATAAAATTTTTGTTCGAAAGAAAAATTGGCTACCAAATTGGGCTAAAAAGAACTTAATTCATCCTTTTTGTTATACAGAGGGACCCAAACTAGTTTTGGTTCCTAAGACTAACCCCTGATTTTCTTTTGTAAGTTTAAGTGAAAGGGAGTAGTCAAACATGGTACATGGATAGTGGCTGCTCAAAGCACATGACTGGGAACAAGGAACAGTTCCTTTCACTTGAGAACCTCAAAGGAGGAAATGTCTCCTTTGGAAATGGGAAGAAAGGTGAAATCATTGGGGTTGGTAAGGTAGGTAAGGATGACACACGTTCCATTGAGAACGTTTACTTGATAGATGGCTTGAAATATAGCCTGATCAGTGTGTCACAACTGTGTGACAGAGGTAACCTGGTTGCATTCACTTCTACAAAATGCTTTGTAATTAATCTTATCACTGACAAGATTGTTCTGCGGGGAAAAAGAGTGAATAATATCTATATCATAAACCTGCCCACATTATCAGAAAATGAATTAACATGTTTGAGTGTGCTGGACATTGATCCCCTCCTTTAGTACAAAAACTTGGACATGCCAGTCTAAATCAACTCAACAAATTAGTCTCCAAGGACTTGGTGATAGGTCTCCCTAACATTAAGTTCAAGGAAGACAAAGTTTGTGAGGCTTGTGCAAGGGGGAAGCAAGTAAGATCTTCCTTCAAAAGCAAGAAAATGATAAGTACCACCAGGACGTTGGAACTGGTCCATATGGATCTATGTGGTCCTATGAGAACATTAAGCAGAGGTGGTAAGAAATATGTAATGGTGCTTGTTGATGACTATTCTAGATTTACCTGGACATTGTTCGTAACATCTAAAGATGAAGCATTTGATATGTTTACTTCTTTTGTTAGAAAAATTCAGAAACAATTAGGAAATCAACTTGCATCAATAAGGTCTGATCGTGGCACTGAATTTGAAAATGCCAAATTTGCTGAATTTTGTGATGAACATGGAATATATCATAATTTTTGTTCCCCCAGAACTCCATAATAAAATGGAGTGGTTGAAAGAAAGAATAGGACACTTGAAGATATGGCTAGAACCATGCTTCTTTCTAGTAAACTACCTCATAGCTTTTGGACAGAAGCTATAAACACTACATGTTATATCATAAATAGGTGCATGACTAGACCACTTGTAGAGAAGACTCCCTATGAGTTACTTAAAGGGATAAAGCCCAATATATCCCATCTTAGGGCTTTTGGCTGTAAGTGCGTTGTGCACAACAATGTCAAGGACTCCCTAGGTAAGGTTGATCCCAGAAGTGATGAGGGAGTATTCTTGGGATATTTTTCACATAGTAAGGCTTATAAAGTGTATAACAAAAGAACTATGTGTGTTGAAGAAAGTGTGCATGTTATTTTTTATGAAACTAACATTCTCTCTGAGAGACAGGAACAAGAAGATGAAGAAATTGGGCTGGTCAGAAACTCAGACCAAACTGGAGAAACATTGGAAGAAGGAACAGGTGATGGAACAAGTCCATCTACCCCAGACAACTTGACAAGGGGAACTCAACAGCAAACCTCATTGGAACATGTCCCTGATCCTGTTCCACAACAACAAGGCACTATAGGATCACCAAGTTATGATCAGTTGATTGTAAAACCACACATATATCAAAGTTCTCACCTCATCGAGAACATCATAAATGATCTAACATTTAGAATCAAAACCAGATCCTCTCTGAAAAATCTGTGTGCTTTTGATGCTTTTCTATCCTTGATCGAACCCAAAAATATTGCTGAAGCTTTGCAGGATGTAGACTGGGTAAATGCCATGCAAGAAGAACTCAATCAATTTGAAAGAAGTCAAGTTTGGCATCTGGTACCTATACCATTAGATAGATCAGTGATTGAAACCAAGTGGGTCTTCAGAAACAAACTTGATGAAGATGGAACAGTTACAAGAAACAAGGCAAGACTGGTGGTTTAAGGATATAGTCAAGAGGAAGGCATAGACTATGATGAAACCTTTGCTCTTGTGGCAAGGTTGGAGGCAATCAGGCTCCTAGCATTTGCTACTTACATGGAATTCACCCTTCATCAGATGGACGTTAAGAGTGCCTTCCTGAATGGATACCTAAAAGAAGAAGTATTTGTCAAGCAACCTCAGGGGTTTGAAAGAAAGGAAAATCCTGATCATGTGTACAAACTTGACAAGGCACTGTACGGACTCAAGCAAGCACCAGGAGCATGGTATGAAAGGCTATCAAAATTCTTGCTTGAGCATGACTACAAGAGAGGTAAAATTGATAGCACCTTATTCTTGAAGGAAAAAGGTAAAGATCTCTTGGTAGTGCAGATATATGTAGATGACATAATCTTTGGGGCAACTTCTGAAAAACTAAGTAAAGAATTTGCTAAACTAATGGGGAGTGAATTTGAAATGAGCATGATGAGTGAGCTTAATTTCTTTTTAGGCTTAAAAATTAAAAAAAATTCAAATGAAACTATGATCCATCAACAAAAATACGTGAAAGAGTTGCTCAAAAGATTTAAAATGGACGACTCAAAAGAAATTGACACCCCTATTGCAACAACCACAAAACTAGATGTAGATGAACCTGGTTCATCTGTTGATCAAAAGTTGTATAGAGAAATGATTGGGTGATTGTTGTATCTTACTGCTAGTAGAATTGACATTGTTTTCAGCGTAGGGCTTTGTGCAAGATTTTAGGCTAATCCAAAGGAATCCCACTTAACTGCAGTGAAGAGAATCTTGAGATACCTAAAAGGCACAATCGACCCCTATCTTTGGTATCCTAAAGGTAGTAATTTTGATCTTGTGGGATATGTTGATGCTGGCTATGCAAGCTTCTTGGTAGATAGAAAGAGCACCTCAAGTATGGCACACTTTCTGGGCTCATGTCTTGTGTCTTGGGCCACTAAGAAGCAGAATTCAGTAGCTCTATCCACTACTAAGGCTGAGTATGTGGCTGCAGTCTCATGTTGTGCTCAGTTATTACGAATTAAACAACAATTGATGGATTTTGGTATAGAGGTTGGATGCATCCCTATCTTCTGTGATAACACTAGTGCTATTAGTATGACAAAGAACCCCGTTCATCATAAAAGAACAAAGCACATAGATGTTAGACATCATTTCTTAAGAGACAACTATGAGAAGGGATTAATCTCTATTGAATTCTGTGCCACTGATAAACAGATTGCTGACATCTTTACTAAAGCACTAAGTAGAGAGAATTTTTAAAGGAACACGTTAGAGTTAGGGATGATTAAGATCACCTAAATGAACCAGTTCAAAACAAAAATGAAAAAAAAAATTGGCTAGGAATTCTGAAATTTGTGTAAATAATCAGAATAATCATTGCTCAGTTTCATGCTATAAACAACATACTCTTTTGCCATATGTTAATATGACTCTTTGGTTACTAATGATGTTTCTCTATTTTTTGAAAATTGAGGCTTAATCAAGAGATTCCTACAGGATGAACCTGGTTCATCAATGCTGGTTCATCTGACAGACGAGGTATGTGTTCTCCACTATACACACCTTGAAATGTTAATAGTTAATAATGAGCAGAACTCTATCTAAAACAAGCTCTTTTCAAAATCTAGTATTTATCCTAAATTTGAACATGTTCCGTCTACCCAAAATAGTCCAATCGAATTAAAGAGCCTAGATTATAGGGTAGTCATAACCGTCACTTTTTAACTGACACTTCTGAATCGATTAGACTTCTTATTGACCCAAATTACACACGTTGTGTATTAATTAACCATTCCTTTAAAAACCCATCATCATCACTTCTCCAAATCATCATTCACTTCTCCTCCTCAAGTTATAACCGTCGAAACCCTTTCAACCTTCTGCTCAAACATCTTGATCCTAATCTTCTTCCTTTCTTCAACAAAAATTCATCACAATGGCTAATACTCCACCACCCGCTTCATCCTCCTCCACCACACCTGACTACAATATCACACTCGAAGATACTGGTTCCACTCCATCTCAATCAAATTCTTCCACCCCATCTCAATCCCATCCCACCACCCCTCAAAACAATCATGTTCCATCTCCTCCACTCACCCCCGTTGTTCAACCAAGCCCTAATCCAGAATCCAGGAGAAGATGTGTCAAAATGCTCGCCAGAAAAACAATGGCTACTAGCTCTCTATCTAAGAAATTAATGCTAAGCTTCAAGCCAACAAGGCTCAAGAATCTGAGAACTCTAATGACTCCTTCAAGTCAACAACTAAGGGAGAAGCAACTGGTTCATCTGATTCTGAACAGGTATCATCAACTCGTAAAACTGGGTCTGAGCCTGAACTTGTCATTTTTGAAAATAGGTTTGTTCTGATTGGGTCTATGGTGGATGTGGAAGTTCCTGATTGGCGACGTAAAGGTGGTAAAAATAAAATTGTGAAAGAAAATGAGAGAGAGGGAAGAGGAAGTACTGTGAGGGGAACATGGGTAGAAGGTACTCCATTGGAAATTTTTGGTAGTTGAAGAAGGAGCCAAAGAATTAGGGGGAAGCAACTCAGGAAAGGCTGCTGAGGGGTTGAAAATCTTCAACATGCAACTGATGAACCTGGTTCATCCATTGAGGAAACCTTAGCTGACCTTATGAGAAAGTTAGGGGAGAGTTATCAACCCAAGAAGAAAAGGACACCCAAGGATAAGAAGGTTGATACTCCAGTGGTGAGTAAGAAAAGAAAAGCCACTCCCTCTGCTGAAACCCCTCTTTCAAGAGGAAGAACTACAAGAAGTGCAATTAGGCAGAGTGAAGAGGAGTTGCAGAAGGCTTTGAAGGAGAGTAAGAGAAAGAGAGCTGAAAAGGGGAAGGCAAAAGTGTTTGAGCATGTAGAGACTGTTGAGGTTGAGGAGATGGACCTGGTCCATCGAGAAGCACAAATGGCATATGCTGAGGTTCAGACACCCAAACCCAAGAAATCCAAGACTTTTTCCAAGAAGTCTGTATCTGTGTCTACTACACCCTAAACTGTTGCCAAGAGGACCAGGTCTACACTGAAATCAAAGAAGGCTCATATTGATGAAGAGGTAGATTGGAGTGGTGAAGAAACAGAGGAGTCTGGTGGAGAGAAAGACAATTTGACCAAATTTGGGAAGCGCACAATTCTGAAGGGGAGACTGTTGAAGGATATGGAGGAGTCTGGTATGGTCTACCTATTGGACACGTTGGAGGTGCAGGGATGGAAGGACATGGTCCTTCAATTGGATGCCAAGTTGGCCAGGAGTGAGATTGTAGAGTTCATGGTCAATGCTGAGTTCAAGGATGGCAGGGTTTCCAGCTAGGTCAAGGGGACCAAAATCACCGTTGATGCCATAGAGCTGGGCGAAATACTTGGGATAACTTTTGAAGGTTATGATGATTATACGAGGCAGAAGTGGCCCAGCCTAGATGGTCTTCCTTCTGCACTGCAAATTACCAGGAGGTTCAGGGACAATGCTGAAGAGGTGGAATCAAGGGAAGTTTACAAAAGCGAGATGAAGCCCCCTCATAAGGTGGTCTTTGAATTCATCAACAAATGTGTACTGCCCAGGCAAGAGAGAAGGCACATAGCAAACTACATGGACTTAACTCTCATGGAGTGCCTGGACAGTGAATCAACCGTCCTTACTTTATCATTCAACTACTGGACAGGGTGGTCAATAGTTCCAAGGCCCATGCCATCCCATATGGTTTCATCCCCATGATTGTGCTGGATGACTTCAAGGTTCCCCTGAAGAAGGAAAAAATGGCCACTGTCAAGGACTACTTTGGCAAAAACACGCTTTTGGCATGTGACTATATTGTAAAATGTTCCTGACAATGAACCTGGTTCATCCAGAAAAATGCCAGTGAATAGCAAAGTCAGGGTCCTTGTGCAGGAAGGTGAGGCTAAGGATGCTGAAATTCTTAGGCTGAAGAATAGCCTTTCAGAGGTTGAAGCTGAGAGAGATTCTCTCAAGACTGAGCTTGCCAAAGAAAAAGAAAAGAATGAGGGGATTCTTCAGAACATGCTATCTCTTTTCTAGGCAAAGAACCCAACATCCACCCCTTCCCAGCCTTAATTGTCCAATGTCCTGTCTTTAACCCTCTATGACCCAGATTAAGGATTTCTTCTTCTTCTTTTGCTCATGGTATTAACTGTTTTATTTCTTTGTGTGGATGGTGGTTGAACTATGCTTCTATCAATGAATTTTGTTGTTTCTGCTCTTATTTTTGTCTCAATTTCTTTTATAGTTTGCATTTATTGGTTCACTATTGATGATTAATTCATGTTTCAGTTGCCCCAGTGGCCATGAGTAATTCTTATAAATTTGGTCATTCTAACATTTTGCAACTTTTCGATGATGCCAAAAGGGGAAAGATGTGCTATACTTTGAATATGTGATATTTATAACCCAATGAACCTAGTTATTTATGATAAATGCTTAATACTCTAAACAATGTCAATGTTGGATTAAAGTGGTTACAGGACTAAGCACAGAGTTTGTAATCATAAAAAGGGGGAAATTTGTTGGATCAAGAAGCTGAATGGTTTTGAAGATTGACAAAGGAACTCAGAGTTGAACCAGTCCACCACTGGAGACATAGACACATGCAGAGTTAAGGGCACGTGAGGTGCACAAGCAGGAGATAAACGAAATATGTAATCTAAAGAGATATCTCCTAATCAAAAGGTTCCAAATTGATAAGGAGATGGACTCCTTATTCAGTAAGAACAGAATCAAGATAAGGGAGGATTTAGGGAGTTGAGATCAACTAGAACTCTTCCACCAAGGAAGAGTAGCATCCAAATTCTAGTGAATCTCTTTGTCTACTAATCCTATATATTGTTAAGTGTTCTTATTGTACAGGTACGCACAAATGCAGAAGCAAAATAAGAATTGAGAGCAAAATTACCAAAGCAATTTTGCAAGCAGTTCGTGTGAAAATTGAGTGCGCGACTCTGAAGCTACTTGAACCAGCTAGAAGAACCAGTTCCATCTGTTGTCTTTTAGTCTACTTTATTTGTAGTAGGTGATTACAACTTGTACCTTTCAGCTTTATCTAGAAGAAATTGTAATAGGTACTGAGTGTTCAAGTTATAGTTAACTTGAAGTTTGTCGCAAATAGCTAGAGGCTAGTTTGCCACAAAGGGTTAGAGTTAATCCTTAGGTTTACAAAAGAGTTTATTTTGTAAATGCTGTTTGGCTCATTGATTTAGTGAAAAGTTTGGGAAAATCCTACTGGGAAGTAGGTCGTGGTTTTTTCACCTTTTGAGATAGGTGTTTTCCACGTAAAATTGTTGTGTTCTTTAAATTCTGCATTTATTATTCCGCAAACTGTAGGAGTTGGAACACATAGAAGAACCTAGTCCTTCTATAACTAGTGCACGCAAAAATTGGACACCACACAAATCACCCTCCACCCCTCTTGTGTGGTATTGACGTTTAGAACATCAACCATAAATTTCTCAAAGAACCACAACCAAGCAACATCATTCTCTGAATCAACAAAACCATATGCTAGGGGCAATATATGTTCTGTAAATACAATTGCATACAAATAAAAACATACCATTCAAGCTGTATTAAAACGTCAAAATAGCATATTTTATGTTAATTAAACTTATATGCATTTATTTTAATAACTAACCTACACCATCAAACGTGATAGTCGAGACGAATGTCCCTGTGTATGCTGATTTTAAGTGACTGTCATCCACAACGATGATGGGTCTACAGTAATAGAATCCCTTTACAAAAGCATACAACGATATATACAAATACATGAACTCATTTTAGGTGATTTTTCCATTATAGTATGTGAATCAGGATATGTCATATCCAATATATATAGGTTCCATGGTAATTTATTGTATGAACTAGTTGGTTCACCCCTCAAAGAATTCACTGCCTTTTTTCTAGCGCGGCACGCCAACATGTAACTAACATCTACACCAAAGTTCCATTTCACATAACGTATCATACTACCGTAGATAATTGAACCGGAAGGCTGCCGTGAAATAAGTAAAATACAACGTGAGATACCAACTTATACATAAGACATACGGGACTATAAGATCAAATATCGACTCGTATACTGAAAATAGGCCAACGAGGCCATACAATCTTTTACGTACATGACATATGTCTACAAAACTCTAAGAATACATAATTTTCATAAAGGTAGGAACAGAGTCCCGCCATAAAGCAATACACGTCTAAATCATACTATCCAAACGAGCAACTCCGAAGCAAATTGAGCGCACCAACATCTTTCGCTGCGCTGATAGCCTACTTGGAGGGCTCTCGATCTGTCTATAGGGACCTGCGGGCATGAAATATAGTATCCCCAGGTAAAAGGGACGTCAGTACGAATAATGTACCGAGTATGTAAGGCATATAAATAAGTACATAACAGACATGAAAGAAATATAGAGTAAATGACTCAACCTATAAGTATGGATAGATCTGTAAATCATAAAATATTTGTAATGTCATGTAATGAATAAGTACATGTTTCATAACATCATCAGGCCTCTGAGGTCATCCCATCATATCATATCGGCCACTGTAGGCAAAATCATCAACGTATACCAGTTGATCAGGTGGTGATGCGTATATAATGCCGTAACCTTTATCTTGTATCCCATATAAATATAATATGCATATATATACGTGTATATAACGCCATCTGGTCAGGGTCAATGTACATGTATAATGCATGAAATGCATAAGAAATGCGTTAATAAAATTTTCTCGGAACGCCAAAAAAATGCCTTTCGGATAAACATTATCAAATACGTATTTTTCTGGGACCCATGAACAAAAGATAATAATAATTCACAGGGGGAATCAAGAATATATATACCCCTAGTATTTCTATGAATAAAGTACTTTATGAAAACCGTACGTTTGCTCGTTTCTTCTTTATAATTTGGATCATGCCAAAAAGAAAGAAGGCATAGCCTTAACATACCTGGAGTAGGGAAAACTCCGTATAATATTCTTAGAGAAGATCGCACCGTACACCTTTAGACCCTCAAAAGTTTACGTTGCTACGATTCTTAAAAATTCTCGTTGGAACCTTGTATAACAACCCGACCGGTCGTTTTGAGAATTTAAGCTCCGTTCGGTGGCGTAAGGTCATGAACAACTTCACATTGTGTATATCGACCTGCGTGCTTGGTTGAATTCAGTTATGGGATAATCCGGAGTCGAATTGAAAGAATAATTTCAGCTTTGGAAGCTTAAGTGATGGAAGTTGACCAGAGGTTTGACTTTTGTGCAAACAGCCTCGGAATGAGTATTGGGTGATGTCAAAAGCTTCGTATAATGATTTTGGACTTAGGCGTGCGTACGAAATTGGTTATGGAGGTTCGTAGAGTAATTTGAGGTAACTCGGCGAAAGTTAGAAAATGGAGAAGTTTGACCACAACTGACTTTTTGGGATATCGAGATCGGAATGCGATTTCGAGAGTTGGAACAGCACCAGGATGTTAATTGGGACTTGTCTGCAAAATTTCAGGTCATTCGGACGTGGTTTGGTTGGTTTCGGCATCGTCGACGAATTTTAGAAGTTTATAAATTCTTAGGCTTGAATCCGAGATTGATTAGGTGTTTTGATGTTGTTTTAAGTGTTCCAAAGGTTCAACTAAGTTCATGTATTGGTATGTGACCTATTTGTGTAATTGGTTGAGGTCCCGAGGGGCTCGGGGTGGTTTAGGATGGTTAACGAGAAGTTTGAAGTTTGGAAATGCAGCTGGTGCTGCTGTTCTGGTGTGGCCGCACCTGCGGATAGGGAACCGCAGGTGCGAGCTTCGCAGGTGCGAAAATGGTCACGCAAGTGCGAGAGTAAGCGGACTGGGCAGCCTCCGAAGGTGCGGAACATTGAAGCGCAGGTGCAGTCCCCGCAGAAACGGTCTCTGAGGCGCAGGTGCGAGGAGGAGCGCAGATGCGGTTGGACTCGCGCACCTGCGGTTGCACAAATGCGGTTAAGTGGTCGCATGTGCGGAAGTCCTGGGCAGGTTCTTATAAACGAAGGTTAGCCATTTTTCTTCACATTTTGAACTCTGGACTTCGGATTTGGGAGCGATTTTTGGGGATTTTCAAGCTAATCGGGTGGGTAAGTGTTATTCACCTAGAATTATATATATTCCATGATTTTATCCTTGTTTTTACCATTTAAATTGTGTTTTGGGTTGAAGAAAATGTGGGTTTTGAAAGAAAACTTCTTAAATGAAAAATCGTGATTTGAGGGATCAAATGGTATCGGAATTTGATAAATTTTGTATGGTTGAACTCGTATTGAAATGGGTATTCAGATTTTTGTAAAATTTGACGGGTTTCAAGGTGCGGGTCCGGGGGTTGACTTTTGGGTCGATTTTTATATTTTTTGTAAATATTGAAACTTTATTTTTCGGAAGAGTTCCTTATACGATTTATGTGTCTTTTGGAGTTGCTATAGTTGGATTTGAGCCGTCCGGAGGTCCTTTCACCCGAGGAGCCCGTTTTAGAGTACCGGGTTGTCGTCTTTGAGGTAAGTATCTTGCCTAACTTGTGTGGGGAAACTACCCCTTAGGATTTGAGTCTTCTATGTTGATTGTAGCCCGTGTACGCGAGGTGACGAGTGCGTACCCAGACTTATTTGTATGAAGTTGGCCTTTCAGGATTCTTAGGTCCTTATATTTCCTGTGTATCAAGTTGTAACTGTTATGACCGAGTTTCTGGTTGCTAGTTTCATCTTTTCTGACTTAAATTAGATTTTTCTTGCTTTTAGTTTCCCTTGTTGCTTATATGATCTTAATTGACTTAACTGAATATTTTACCTCTTCTACCATCATGCTATATTTTCTTCATAAACTATCTAATTGACTAAGATTAGTATTATCTAGCCCTATAATTGTTTAGCAGTAATTGGAATATCTATACGTTGGTGTCAAGCATGCCCCTGAGTTGTATATTGTGATTTATATGATTTTCCCTTAAGTGCTACTTAGGTTTAGTTAGATAATTATCCATGTTGATGGTATTTTGTTGGTGTTGCCTATTACCGAGCATTTGTTCAAGCTGAGTTTTATTCTGTGAAGCTAATTGTTTAAGCGAGATTGGTTATAGTTGTTTCCTTTGCCGGGATGATTTGGTTTCTTATTGTTGACTTGAATGCTGTGGATTCGTGTTATGTCTTATTTTCTCGCTCGTTAAGCGGTGTTATTTACGTTCATTATTTCCTTCGGTGGTTATTCCTTGTGAATGAGTTCTACTGTGCTGGTGACTTAAGTTCTTGATTTGATTGGCCGTCGTACATAACATTTCTATATTTTGTTGCCTTGTGATTGTTGTGGCGATATACGAAGTTTCTGTCTTGTTGTGGTTGTTATCTCCGTTGGTTGCATTGCATATTTAAATTGGGACTACAGACGTATTCCAGAGCTTTCCCCCTGTACTGCATATTTAAATTGGGACTACGGACGTATTCCGAGAGCTTTTCCCTTGTACTGCATATTTACTTTGGGACTACGGACGTATTCCGAGAGATTCCCCAGCACTGCATATTTACTTTGGGACTACGGACGTATTTCGGGAGATCCCCCTGTACTGCATGACAAATTCTGAGCTACAGACGGAGTTCTGGTAGATTTATTTTGAAAAGATTATGATCGAAAGATATATATTGAAAAGTATAGCTGAAAAACATTTATCTTGAAGAAAACTATGTCTGAAGGACTTTTATTTCAAAGGTATATTTGAAAAGCATTTGTCTTACAGAAAACGATGTTGAAAGGCATTTATTGGGGAAATATATTTGAAAAGAAACCATTTATGTTGAAGGGAACTATGTTTTTAAGATTTCCCTTTCTAATATATATATATATATATATATATATATTAGAAAGGGAAATCTTAAAAACATAGTTCCCTTCAACATAAATGGTTTCTTTTCAAATATATTTCCCCAATAAATGCCTTTCAACATCGTTTTCTGTAAGACAAATGCTTTTCAAATATACCTTTGAAATAAAAGTCCTTCAGACATAGTTTTCTTCAAGATAAATGTTTTTCAGCTATACTTTTCAATATATATCTTTCGATCATAATCTTTTCAAAATAAATCTACCAGAACTCCGTCTGTAGCTCAGAATTTGTCANATATATATATATATATATATATATATAGAAAGTATATTTCAAAGAACTTTCTATATGAAATGAGTACATTCAAAGCTTTCAATATAAACTTACGGGTGAAGGTTTACACTCGAAGTATTTTCCAAAAAACACTTGGGGTTGTTGGCTAATGCCTGACGTGGAAACTATTGTAGTGCTGAATTATTACTTGTTCTTACCGTATTGTGGTTTTCAGTTTTCGGGTTGTGTTCCCGTCCATCCTCCTGCGTATTATTATGATGTTTCGTTGTATTTTGTCGTAGTTTCCTTTCCGCTCGAACTTGTTATGTGTTAATTACATTGTGTAGTCATTAGATAGACGATATATTCTGTTATTCCCATATTTATGTCTGTTTGATTTATTCGACCAGTGGGTGTCCTGACTAGTCCTCGTCACTAATTCACTGAGGTTAGTCTTGATACTTACTGGGTACCGTTGTGGTGTGCTCATTCTACACTTCTGCACTTTTTGTGCAGACCCCAGGTTTTTGCATAGCCGGTCGATCGATAGCTAGCATCGCAATTGCTATTGTGGAGAATCAAGGTAAAACCGCTACAGCGTTCGCGAGTTTTCGGAGTCACCATCATATTTTGTTTTTACACTATTTTACTTTTTTCTAAACAGTTGTATCTAGAAGTTGTAACAAACTCTGTAGAGCTTATGACTTGTAGTACCGGTTTTGGAAAATTATAAAATTATGTAAAGGTTTCCATATTGAAACTATTATATTTTCTTTAATTGTTGTTGTTATTCATTAAAGGTTAAGCTTACCTAGTCCCTAAGACTAGGTGACATCACGATACCCAACGGAGGGAAAAATTGTATCGTGACACCTTGTAGGAGAATTAGATTCCAGGAATTTTCGTTGTTAATGAAGGTTTAGATCAGAACTTTGTTGAAGAACTGTACGTTCTGTTATTGTATAATTTCTTTAACTATTCATTCATTCTTAAGTTCTAATTGTAGGAAAATAACCAATGTTTTGATTTTGTGTCTTTGTATTCAAGACATGGAAATGAAGCTTTGTTAAAAGCTTTTGTAAAAGTGGCTAATTGTTAATTTGACACCTAAAGATCATATGACCCTTGTTTGGTTGGCTTATTTACTGGCACGTTTTGGGGGTGTTAGTTTTAGTCTTATCCCATAATTTAATCATTAAGTAGGTAATGTCCCGCTAACAAATAATTAACTAATTACCCGCATATATAATAAGTGTCTCAAATTACTTAAAATTCTACTTATTTTTAATATACTTTGTACATCATACTATTATGGTCATGTGGTACCTTGTATGGCACTAGTCTATAAATACCGAGTATTATATCTCGGACCATATTTTATCCCAACTTGTCAAACTTCGACGAAACTTATTTTCTTCGATTTGCTTACCCTCTCACATTCACGAATTTACTTATCCCTTGTTTGAAATAGCATAATACTTGTAATCTCAAAATAATCCCAATCCCGAACTTACGTTGATTAACTTACGACGAAACTTTAACATATGAAAATGCGGGATGTAATATCTCATTTCCGAGTTTTCATCAAATTGCTTATGCCGTACTTTTACGTACGAAAACATGGGGGTGTAACATTATTCCCCCCTTTGGAACATCCGTCCTCGAATGTTGACTAATGCACTTATCATTCTCATAACCCATAGCTCTTGCGAATTCTTTAATGCTCTTCCTGCCATTCAGGAGAATGTGCTTTGAACAAATCCAAAGGCCAAGGCATCCCCCCTTTAGGACTCTTTCTCACACTACGACTTGTGATCGAAATCTGTTGCTATCTTCTGTCATGTAGACTGTACGACGTTTTACTTGTATGTGCTCCTATGCTACTCTTCTCTTTAGCTATTAGCCAATCTCTAGGTTTCACTTTGGGAACATCTACAGAACTTGACAAGATGTCCCTATGGCATATATAGGTGTACTGAAGTTCTTCGCTCGGTACTTTGTCGAATTTATGAATATTGCTTTATCTTATTTCATAGACTCGGCTATCCATCCGCATGATTTTACTGCATCCAGGTAGGTTATACTTTACCATAACCCTTACTTCGACTTATCGTTACTGAGGTCTACTACCAAACTCCAGGTTATTCTC